>JAHDVE020003500.1:0-90418 GCA_022606495.2 Halesus radiatus
CTCTGGCGTTATTAAGTATGTATATTTTTTTTCCTATACCATTCTTCCTATAGCAATGAAACTTCTAGCCTTTTACATCGGTAAAACGGCTAGAAACATTCAAATAAGGGTGGTCGAACACTTGAGATGTCTAAACAGTGTCGGATTTTCAGAATTCGCCACCCACATTATCGATAAAAATCACTCATTTAATAAATCTTCCGGGATAGATGTATTACATAGAAATGGGATAGGTCTACGCCTTAATAATCTTGAAGCCCTTGAAATAAAAAAAGTCATTAAAAATCAATAAAACCAATCTACTTAATAAACAACTACATTTGTCTAACACCCCCATTTTTTAAATATTTCCATTACCTCCGCCCACTTTCACCCCTCCCTCTGAAGCTCTTCCTTCCTTGCCCCCCACCTAAGTTGATGTTCTGTCTCTCTCTTCTAATTTTCTATGAAATACCATGTATTTCTGTATTATGTTTAATATATTGTGTATTCACCCCTGAGGAAGGTTCAGGTTGAATCGAAACCGGTTGGATGAAAAAATAATAAAGTGGAATTAAAACAAAGTTATTTTATTTTTTTATAATTATGTATTCCCACAAAGTGTTTGCTACATGTAAAGAAATAATAATATCATTACAACGGCGAGTAGTAGGCGTCCCCGGTGCAGGCCAAAAATGTTGGTAAATTTTACCAAATGTTGGTAAATTTTACCAACATTCGAGGCCTGCACAAAAATTTAAATTCTGTTCACCATCACCTTCATCACATCAATCCCAACGCCCAAACCTTTTATTCCTCTCCGAAACTCAGATAGCTGAGCCTTCTGACGCCTCCTATCTGGACTGCCCGGGCTTCACCCTCGTAGGCAAGTTCAGACCAAAAGGAGGTGTTTGTTTGTATAGCCGAGCTGACGTCATCTGTGTTCGACTGTTGAGTCTGGAAAATTCCTGATTTGACGTAATGTGGGTGCGCGTCAGTCTTGCCAGTACGGTAAGATTTTATGCATGATTATACCGCTCACCAAACCTCAGCGAATCAGACTCACCCGAGCTATTTAAACATTTGAGCGAAACTATTGATGACCTCTTACCCCGCGACCCTTCGGCCGAGTTTGTTGTTCTGGGGGACTTCAATGTTCATAATGAACCGTGGTTGAAGTTCTCATGTTCAACAAACTCGGCTGGCCGACAGGCGGAATTCTTTGCCCTTTGCCATGGGTTGAAGCAACCGATTCAGGAGCCTACGAGGGTTCTTGATGTCCAGACTCACCGCTCCAATCAAAGAAAAATGTGGCACTATAGGTCAGCAGATTGGTTCGATCTGCGGGCGCATTTTAATGCTTTCCCATGGTCAGCTGTCTGTTTTCAAACTTCGAATCCGTCCAGATGTGCCCAGGAAATTAGTGAAGTCATCACATCTGCGATGGATGGCTTCATTCAATCAACCGTTAAAGAAACTGGTGTAGGTTCAAAGTCGTGGTTCAGTCGACAATGCTCCGAAGCAGTTCAACGAAAAAACGCGGCTTACCGAGCCTACAACACATCCCAAACGTCAGAAAACAGATCAGCATATAACAAATTGGCAAAGGAAAGTAAGAGAATCATCAATAGGTCAAAATTTGAGCACGACCTACAGATCAGCAAAAAGCTAGCTGCCTGCCCGCATGGCAGCAGAGCGTTCTGGTCGCTAGCGGGCTCCATTGGTCGCAATTTATGAAAATCCAGTCTGCCGCCTCTTACCAGACTTGACGGTTCACTAGCAAACACTGCTACCGAAAAGGCCAACCTTTTAGGGGAAATGTTTTGCAGAAAACTCGGCCCTCAATGACCGGGGTGCCATCCCGCCGTCAGTTCCTCACTGCGGCTTATATGTGAAAAAGCTGAGGATACGGCATCGTGATGTACTCCTTGTCTTACGGGGGCTCGATATTAATAAAGCTAGTGGGCCTGACGGAATACCCGCCCTGGTATTGCAGAGGTGTGCTGCAGAATCGCTCCTGTTTATACAAAGCTCTTTAAAATGGCTCTGTGCCCTCGGGTTGGAAAAAAGCGGTCTTTCATCCTATACCTAAGAAAGGTGACCACTCCAACCCAGCCAACTACCGCCCCATAGCACCAATCCATTGTTACGGGGATGACAGTACAGTCCATGATTGCTTTTTCTTTGACAAGCCCCCAAAGGGCACACAAACTCCAACGGCTCGGAGGGCTTTGAAGCAGAGAATGGACGGTTACCTCGAGAGGGTCTCCTATTGGGGTAAGAATAACCTCGTCTAATTTAATGTTTCAAAGACCCAATCATGTCTGATTACGTCTAAAAGGGATGGAAATGGCAATCTAGTCTCCTTTAATGGAAGCAATCTTCCCAAAAAGCCCTCCATTGATATGCTTGGTTTAACCTTAAGTGACCAGCTCAGGTATGGGGGCTCCATCGAAGCCAGAGTAAAGTTAGAGCCCGCAGATACTTTAATAGTATACAACTGCTCACCCTATACAAATCGCAAGTGCGCCCCACTGTAGAATTTGGCAGCCACCTCTGGCCGGGAGTCCCAAAATATCTGAAAAAAAACCCCTGACTCTGTGCAGAAACGGGCGATTCGTTTGATAGATTCGCCTATCTTAACAAACGGGTTGCAATCTTTGGAACACAGACGTCAGGTGGGAATGCTGTCCTTGTTCTACCGGTTTTTTAATGGAAGATGCACTGAGGAACTAGCGTCATTGATCCCTTCGGCACCGGTGAATAGTCGGGAAACACGCCAAACGTGCGCCCAACATTTGAACACGGTTAACATTTGTCACATGAGAACGGGTCGCTTCTACGATTCGTTCTTGTGTTCTACAGCTCAACTGTGGAATGATCTGCCGGCCTTCGTGTTTCCTCCATCCTATAACATGAGTCTCTTTAAGACCCAAGTTCACTCCTTCCTATCCTCTAAAAGACCCTCCACACAGCATCCCCAAAGGTGGTGTAGGCCTTGAGGGAAATTATTTCCCTCAGGGTCTCCTGTGTGGAGTTGCTGTAAAAAAAACTTATCATAATTAGATTTGTTTTATTCTTTTTTTGAACTGCACAACTTTTAAATTATGTAAACTCTTTAAATGAAAAATGAAATAACCTGATGTTTTTAGTTCTATTTTTGTATATCTTTCCTCACATGACTGTATTAACTCACGGAAAGTTGATCTGCAGTCAAATCGGCATATACCGGGATCTTGTATATCTTTACTCACATGACTGTATTAACTCACGGCAAGTTGATCTGCAGTCAAATCGGCATATACCGGGATCTTATATATCTTTACTCACATGACTGTATTAACTCACGGCAAGTTGATCTGCAGTCAAATCGGCATATACCGGGATCTTGTATATCTTTACTCACATGACTGTATTAACTCACGGCAAGTTGATCTGCAGTCAAATCGGCATATACCGGGATCTTATATATCTTTACTTACATGACTGTATTAACTCACGGCAAGTTGATCTGCAGTCAAATCGGCATATACCGGGATCTTGTATATCTTTACTCACATGACTGTATTAACTCACGGCAAGTTGATCTGCAGTCAAATCGGCATATACCGGGATCTTGTATATCTTTACTCACATGACTGTATTAACTCACGGCAAGTTGATCTGCAGTCAAATCGGCATATACCGGGATCTTGTATATCTTTACTCACATGACTGTATTAACTCACGGCAAGTTGGTCTGTAGTCAAATCGGCATATACCGGGATCTTGTATATCTTTATTCACATGACTGTATTAACTCACGGCAATTTGATCTGTAGTCAAATCGGCATATACCGGGATCTTGTATATCTTTACTCACATGACTGTATTAACTCACGGCAAGTTGATCTGCAGTCAAATCGGCATATACCGGGATCTTATATATCTTTACTTACATGACTGTATTAACTCACGGCAAGTTGATCTGCAGTCAAATCGGCATATACCGGGATCTTGTATATCTTTACTCACATGACTGTATTAACTCACGGCAAGTTGATCTGCAGTCAAATCGGCATATACCGGGATCTTGTATATCTTTACTCACATGACTGTATTAACTCACGGCAAGTTGATCTGCAGTCAAATCGGCATATACCGGGATCTTGTATATCTTTACTCACATGACTGTATTAACTCACGGCAAGTTGATCTGTAGTCAAATCGGCATATACCGGGATCTTGTATATCTTTATTCACATGACTGTATTAACTCACGGCAATTTGATCTGTAGTCAAATCGGCATATACCGGGATCTTATATATCTTTACTCACATGACTGTATTAACTCGCGGCAAGTTGATATGCAGTCAAATCGTCATATACCGGAATCTTGGACGGGAATCGTACAATACATACTTTCTCCATTCCGATTTTAAAGGTGCTTGTAAACGAGCCGCTTAAATTAC
The DNA here is from genome assembly GCA_022606495.2 of Halesus radiatus. Lineage (NCBI taxonomy): Eukaryota > Metazoa > Arthropoda > Insecta > Trichoptera > Limnephilidae > Halesus > Halesus radiatus. The sequence continues at coordinate 4,432 of JAHDVE020003500.1, forward strand.
TTCTTCCGAATACATACAATGGTCTTGCCGGCAAGGTGGGGGTGTATGCGTCTCGTCAATATTGCCATATACCTCAAGAATATGTGCGATGCAGCCTAGTGAGACGAAAGAAAGGTGAGAGCAAACACTTTAATCATTACATATGTGCCTGAAAGCACATTGGTAAATTAATTGGACGGAGTCAATCAGGACAAAATGGAAATAATAAACATACTTAACAAGATCGACAACACGCTTGTCGAAAACTCTGTCAACGTTTTCAACTATGTATCATGTTATTTTTTTAATTTTTTTTTTTCACAAAATCATTTAAATTGTAAAATATGTAAAAGCCCATTGGGGCGTTAATAAATAAATACATATTGCCCAAATGCAAACCAGCAAGGCAAATAGCCTATTACTCAGAGGCAATTCACGCTCAGGTCCGCCAAATCTGATTCATCGAACATACTGGTTGAACCCTCTCATACGACTGCCGCTAAATTTAGAGACACAGCTTTCATTGTACCGGGCCCAGTTGGATTTGAGGTCAGATAGCAATTTCGAAACCTTTAAGAACAGTCTAAAAAAATAAAACCTATTTAAAGTTGGATGCAAACTTTAACAAGATGTAAAGAGCGCCCTTGAGGTGATTTTAGTCACTGAACGGCGCTTAGAAAAATTGGCTATTTATTTTTATTATTTTTTTATTATTATTGCTTATTGTCTTGCTTGGCATCAGTCTTGCAGGCCAAGGTATTGGCCGTCGATATTGCCGTGTCCTGTCAATATTGAAGTGTACTACAAGCGTATACTCCAAATGAATAAGACAAATTCGTAACCCAAAACACGTTCTCCCGCAATAACTCCACCAAACTTTTTTAAATTTGGAAGGAAAATCGCCAAATTATTTATTGCTATTAAGGCCATCCACCGGCCACAATTTTAACGAAATAACGCGCTCCTTATGCAGGTGGCGACAAGGTTCAAAACCCCGCTGTATATCGGCCGCATGTTTCGATTTCGGCAAAAAAAACATCACCAAAATGCGTGTTTTATTCTATTCTGGAAAGCTCAGACATAATTATTCAAATGTTTTACGGTCATATTCTAAAAAACTTAATTTATTACAATGAACAACAATGCGAAAATATGGGAAGAAGAGTTCATGAGTAGGAGATTTTGCGTTTTAAACATTTTTTTAATGTCTCATACTTTATTTTTTTCTTAGCTTATAAATAAACATACCAAAAAAATTGACGGTTAAATGAAAGGCCAAGGTGTGATCTACTTACAGTATTTAATTCAATTATCTATGATATTTCTAGGCCAACAAATTCTCAAACCGAAAACACACGATTTTGCATTACTTCCCATTGCATCGCCTTAATCGTGTTCGAAATTACGACTGTTTTGGTGGCGGGTAGGTGGCGAACAGGGACGCACATATGCAATGGAGCGAGAAGGTAATACGTTTGACCCGATAATATTATTGTAATATCGATAGTCGAGTGAACTCACCGCCAAGACATGGCAATACCTACTTCGACAATCTTGCCTGACGATACGGAAATCTTGTCGGCAACACCTTGCCAACAAAAAGTTGCTCTTTTACAGGCACTTACACTTTTCTATATATTTTATCTTACCCACTCAACGAATGCGGAGGAACTCCTTCTCATCCAGACGAAACTAAACAAACCTTTTGTTTTTTATTCAGCAGTGGAGCTGTTAGCTGGTGTTCATGCAAGGCAACCAGCAGATTCTTAATTAAACTCCCGAAACAATCAGCATATGCTTAACTAAACTCCCGAAACAACCACCAGATTATTAATTAAACTCCCGAAACAACCAGCAGTTTCTTACTTAAACTCCCGAAACAACCAGCAGATTCTTAATTAAACTCAACAACCACCAGATTCTTAATTAAACTACCGATATAACCAGCATATTCTTAATTAAACTCCCGAAACAACTAGCAGATTCTTAATTAAACTCCCGGAACAACCAGCGCCGATGTATTAATTATCAACCAATTTTCAGTATTTTTTTTTATATTGTACGTAAGATTAAATAAAGTAATTAAATAAACGTTTTAAGTGATATTCAAAGTAACACCAACCATGGATAGTTATAACGTTGCTGGCCTCAACGGTGAGTGTATTTTACCCCGTACAATTGCATTATTTCAGAATAAATACAAGCTTTATGCTAGAAGAGCAAAGAAAACCGCCGACATTTCTTTCGGTGACACTGTTGGCAGGTCGGATTCACGCACGAGAGATCACATCTCCACTATGCCGCTGTTCCCCGTACCCTGTACCGCCGTACTGCCTAATGCGCGCGTGCGGGATTCCTCTGTGGCTTTTCTCGCGCCACGTCCTTCCCCGGCTCGTTCTTCTCTCTGGCTCTGGTCCCCTGTTCCGGTTCCGTTTGCTTTGAAGACTAATAAAAGTCCCCGCCTGACAGCTGACATCCGGATGTGGCATTTTCCAATTTGGGATTCTTCATTTAGGACTTACATTCTAATTGTATCTTCTCGTATAAAGCGTTTGTACCTAGAGATTTGCTGGAGTAACATATATTTCCTTACTTAATAAATTTAGAATAAATCACCCCCTGCGGGGAAGGATTGGCCTACAGAAAATGACTTTCAATTGGTTGCTGTCATCTCCGCAAATCTCCATTATTAATAGATAAATTAATATACGAGTATTATCAAATGAAACAATCAAACTTTGTTTTAACCAACTTTATTTTTCACGCTCACCGGTTTCGGAACAACCGTTCCATCCTAATTTTTCAGTTAGAAAATCTCCCTTCTAATATTACATTAATAGTAAAGGTAAACGCTTAGATAATTTAGAAGCCTTGAAAATTTAAAAATCCTTTAATAATAATGAGTCTATTATTAACAATCATAAAAACCTGCCTTACAGCCCCATTTTAAATATGTTTCCTTTCACCCCTCCCTCAATCTCTATCTCTTCCCCCACTCTTTACTAATCCCTAGTCACGCCCCCGCATCCACTGTGACACTTGATATGTACGAGTATGTTCTGATGCCAAGATAGAGTTGTTTGGGAAACGGCCTGATAGTTAGTTATCTACATGTTTCGAAAGCGATGCTTTCTTCATCAGGAATATATAGAATACTAAAAATAATAATGTCAAGTATAGACAAATGATAAACATAGAACACAATAATGTAAGAATAGACAAATTTTAAACTCAAACAAAAATTGATTAAAGTAGGTAATAATTATTATTTTTATAAACAATAATTATTAATCTAAAACACTCATCCAAATTGAAAAACCTTCCGAGCAAAGATAAATGTCGCCGGCAGGACTCGAACCCGCACCCTTCTAATGTCCGGTCAGATGCTCTACCGTTGAGCTACGTCGGCTTATCGCAAACCCGCCAAGTTAATCAATATATACTAGTGTTCCATTCAATAATTACTGTTTTTATTATATTTTCACCTGTAAACAACCAACTTTATTAATATGAGAGAGGTTTGTAACGGCTAAATCCCTCAAATAGATGGCGTCGAGACAAATTATGTCTACATTTATTGGTGAAAAATTGCTTTGACTTGTCAAATATTTATTAATTGATAAACTAAAGTTCTTTAAAACTTAAGACAAGATTTTTGTGCATAGTGCAAAGGGTAACAATTATTATTTTTATAAACAATAATTATTAATCTAAAACACTCATCCAAATTGAAAAAACCTTCCGAGCAAAGATGAATGTCGCCGGCAGATTAAAAATGTCAAATTAATCAAAAATATTATTATAACAAAAAAAATTATTATAAAATATTGGATAACAAATTTATATAAGAAATTAATAAAGAACTTATTTTTGTTATTAATATTATTGTTAAAATAAATTCAAGAGATATATATTTAAAAAAAAATCGATTATTATATTTACTGATTTCTAAAATTTCAAATTAGTCTAATTGTAAATCGGTTGTATTTGTAGGTAAAATTTGAAAACCTTTATTTATATCAAAATAATGGTTGGTTTCCAAAATACGTTTGGCAAAATTTAGAATAATTAATACTACTTGTACACCTTAGGTGTTCCTTAACTCAAGTCTTTCCTATGTAAAAAAGTTACAATCGTTATAAATTTATAAGTTGCAGATTGTACATTTGTACACTTTTTTATTATATCAGCAGGTAACATATTTAAACAACTTGATGTTTGAAGATGGAATTGGAATTTAGAATTTTCCACACAATATTAAACCCCTTTAATGTGTTCGCGAGATTGCTTTTATTTAAAGCGGGTGGTTTCATAATGCCCAGTAAATATATTTGTATATTATATTTATAATAATGAAGCATTATTGTTGTTCCTAAACGACCCCCCTTCAGAGCCACCTTTCTGAAGTGTACCTTTGTTATTTGCGCCGGAACTGGATTAGGACGGGGATGGAAAGGCCGCTCCCGACCCTGAGGAGAAAGGGCGGCCGACGCGCCTGGCCGCGAGGGCCGCCGACTGAACGAGTCGCCCTCACAGCGGAAGTGGAAAGACGCTTTCCTGACAGCTTTACGACTTCGGCTAAGACGAGTCTTTATCTAAGACAACGCTTCCTCGGGGGACGGATTTACGCGCTTAATTCGCGATGTGTCCGGGGCTCTGGTAAAAAAAGATAAAATGAGGAAATCGGTTTTTTCAGTCCTGCGAAACTTTTACGTGACTAGTTTAGGGTGTTGGACTTTTGAGAAAACTTTGCACAAATTTACAAGCCCCTCAAATAATTCGTAATTTTTTTTCTACGTATTAACTTTACATGCTGTGTTACAAGGAATGAGAATATGGGGGAAACACTTCGTTGCGAGGTTATTGTACAAGGTGATAGGACAGCTGTATCCCTTTCCCCTCTTTATTCTCTTATTACGGCGAGAAAGCTTTTGTCTCTAATTAAGTCTGGTGTCTACTTTTAACATGTGGCTTGTTTCGCTCTGTAATTTATAATTTCATCGTCTAATTCTAATGTGTTTCCTTTCGAAGCGAAGTTCTTGCCGTAGCATACATTATTTGTCGGAGCCATTGAGTTCATTATATGTTATAACCGAACAATTTTAGATGTAAAAATAATTACTGTATTCCACGACAATGTTGCTTCCGATTCTGGTCGTCAGTTAGGTTTATGAATAACGTTAAAGACTTGCCCGCGATGCAGAGGTATTTAGATATCATCGATCAGGACAAACATCCCTTATGTAGATGGTAGGTGTTTGTCCTGATCGTGTCATCCAACACGTTTCTCGGACGTACCGTGAAAGTTAACAGCGAGCAAGTTAACTGTGAAGGTGGAGCGTAGACCTGGGAACATGGACTTCGTAACTCACGCGGTCCACAATTACAGCAGCATCTAAAGTGCGAATAATCCCGTACATACATTTCTCCACTAAACCCGAGTTTTGGATTGTCTTGAAATATAGCATATTCAATCGCTAGCAACTGGTTAACTCAGAACTCCCGCATCTGGGTCTCTCGACCTTAGAGTAACAATATACTCTCGACCGAAGTAACAATTCAACGGGTTGAGACGCATGACTCGGGCGGCTGTTGGTTATATCGAGTCCGAGTCTGTAGCTTGCAGGAGCGGGAACGGTCGCGGGCGCCAGGGTCCAGTGCTAGTAATGCTCCGTCCCTGGCCCTCCTCCGACACAGTGCACACTCTGTCGTCAGTCGTCTGTCGGGTGTTATTAACATTTATTACTTTTTGTTTCAAGCAGCTTTTTATGACTTAACTTTTTTATGTTTTCTCTCGTCTCCATTCCCCGCTGGCGCGACTCTCCCCATTTTGCGGTCGGAATGGAGATAGTAATATTTAAAGGTGTCTTCTTACATATGGTAGTAAACGTCAACCGATTTCAATTATATATATCTTTTGTTTTTAATGTAATCTCTTTGAACACCAATGGATGTCAACTATATAAAAAAAAAACGAAATCATTTTCCAAAGGCAACCTTAAATTTTTCCTAATCTAGTTAACTACGTTGAATTACATATTATCATAGTATAAATAAATTCTACAATCACACTGATTCTATTATAATCTAGTTAACTACGTTGAATTACATATTATCATAGTATAAATAAATTGTACAATCACACTGATTCTATTATATAAATAAATTCAACAATGTGCGTTAGATGCAAATCTCCCTAAGTACTGCTACTGTAAGTGTTAGAATTGATTTTAAAACCTTGAGCTATTACTATGTCGGTGGACATCGTGACTTTAGGACTGTTCATATCACTGATACACAAACCGGTTAAAAATAATTCACCAATTTTGCTCTATAAATTCATGTCATCTTCATGATTAAACCTCCCCTCTACTATGTTTTTTTTTTTAATTGAAAATAAATAATACATCAAACGGGACCAAATCTGGGCTGTAGATAGAGTGAACCATTTCTTCCGTCCCTGTTTCCTTCAAAGCACGCTATGTAACTTGCGCCATGTTCCCGGGTGCATTGTCCTGAAGCAACATCACGCCGTGCCTCAACGTCCTCATCTCTTCCTTGATGTTTTTCCGCAGCTAAGCAATAAGTTTCTCGTATTAGACCTCCATTATCGTAGTCTTTTTTGATAGGTAATCAGAACTCCCCCGCTGTCCCAAAAGATTAAGATCATGAGTTTTGTGGAGGCGGGCTGAGCTTTGAATTACCAGGGAGGTTTTTATCCCCATATATAAATTCCCCGTATTTGTTCGCAATATAACGTACAATTTCACAATATCGACATTCTTCACGTACGACTGCAAATTTATTCACGAGTATAAAATGTATCGAGAACATCTCCTGTCCCGATCCTATTGTCCTCTTCCTCTCCCCCTTCCTTCTTATTTTGTTTTTCTAATAAAACATCTGTATTTAACCACTACAGCTTACCTTTTGTTAAACTTCATTTGTTAGTAAATTTGTATTAAAAGCTGTTTTTATTACAAATAAATCCCTATCTTATACACTGCATAGATTCTTATCGACTCCGAGTCTTATTGGTGGATCCGCGTCTCATCAAAGGTTTTAAATCCCCCCCAGAGTGTGTCCCAACTCTCTTCATACTCGTACAGCTCTAGAGATGGATTAGAAGTTTCCGCTCGCCGCTGTCGACCAAATAGCGTTAACATTCTAGCGTTAGCACCCAACGCGCGCATACCTTTATCTTGTTTAAATGATTATTATTGAGGATCTCTCCAACTCTCCAATGTTCACTTTACTAGCTATCCTTTGAATTCCATATCTCTGGTCTGCGGGCTTGATTCCAATAACTTTTTCTATGTTTTCCTCGATCACTACCGATATTGTGGGCCCTGTAGTGCATTTCCCGTTATTTTTAAGGAAGATTCTTTATTATTTTCATTATGCTTAAAAACTTGTGCGGTTAAGCGAATGACATTCGTTAAAAATTTTAATATTTACACAGTTTTAACAAGAGAAAAACTCAATATTAGGTAAGTTTCCCATTACGTTATTATTTACTTTAAACATAATTAGTTAGTAAACATTATATACATGTTTTCATTTTCGACAATTCACTGCAGGCGCGGCATAGAGGAGAGACGTTACGGCTGGCCGAATCCAATGAATCCGATTCCGAAGGCGGTGGACTCACCCCGAGTTCGCAAATCCGGATTCATTCGTTCCGTACTCACACTCAAGGAACCACAAAGGTTTTGAAATGTAGTCAGAAACGAACAACGAACAGCTATTCAATAGTGTCATATGAACGATTTATGCTTCTGGAACGGCGCACCCGTGCGTGCTGAAAGGAACGAAGACCGAGTCCGAGGACTCGAGTCCGTGTGGCTAAACTCGGAATTGGATCCGAGAACTTGTAGAACGAGTGACAAAGAATGTCATTACTATCTAGCGAGGTAGGTACTTTTTTACAAAACGTAGTTATTCATTAAAAGGCTTATTTCATACTAAACAGCATTTTGGATTTGAGGTCAAAATACTCATCTAAACCTAATTCTATATATTTTTTTTAATTAAAGGTTTAGTAAATATTTAGTCTGGATGAGAAAGATTTTATTTATTTTTGTTTTAGCTTATAAAATATCAGCCATTAACGAAATTGATTTTTCGCGATTTTAGTCATCTTTAACAATTATTTAGGGGCCTACGGTGATTTAAAAAAAAGTTTGAAAATGTGATAAAATATTATTTTTTTTTTTTTTTTCAAAATATTAAAGTGAGCATTATGGTGGACTTTAAATTAAATTAAAAACGACCAATTTACGGTGGAACACAAATTTGCCATTCAGAATTTTAAATATGTACCCGATAAAATATTTTTTTAATTAATGTTTTGTTTTTATATTATTATTTTACGTAATCATATTTACGTAGCAAATATGATATTTTAAAAAAAATACGACAAACCCGAAAATAATTTTCTAAGCTGCCTCTAAAATTATGAAAATTTTTCATGGCACATACTTCAAAATTTATAACAAAAATAAATAAAATACTTCTCATCCGTACTAGATATTTACTAAACCTTTAATTAAAAAAAAATAGATCATTCAGTTTGGATGGGTATTTTGGCTACAAATCCAAAATTAAGTTTTTTATGAAACAGGCAGCGCAGCCGTTCCCTTTAAAAAGAACGGGAATTGCTCTCCTGGTTGGTCATCGTCTTCAATGGACTCTCTTCCTTGTTTATTCAATCGAGTCCATCTTTTAACGGTCTCATGAAATAGATAAGACTTGCAGTAGACACTGTTCAATTGGCCGTTAATGTTCTTTGCTTGTATCCATTTCTACACTAGATATTTTATCACTGAGCAGTATTCAAATTTAAGCATTTCAACTGGAGCGCGCGCCGCGTTCCGCTGTTAACTGAAATCGGTTAACCTTTACTACTCAAGGCTCATTTTCCATCACATCCTTTACTTTGCTTAAATCCGCAGCTCACTAGAATATGCGTTACAAGTATGGAACCCACAATATGAAACATTTGTGGACAATTTGGAACGTATTCAAAATCCAGCGGCATTCATCAAAAATGTCATCATTTGCGATGTTTTAACAAGAGAAAAACTCAATATTAAGTATGTTTCCAATTACGTTATTATTTACTTTAAACATAATTAGCTAGTAAACATTATTAAATATTATATAGATGTTGACATTTTTGACAATTCACGGCAGGCGCGGCATAGAGGAGAGTCCAATGAATTCGATTCCGAAGGCGGTGGACTTACTCCGAGTTCGCAAATCCGGATTCACTCGTTTCGAACTCACACTTAAGGAACGTCAAAGGTTTTGGATTAGAGTCAGAAACGAAATTCGTCCCTATTCATGAGTGTAATATGAACGATTTTTGATTCCGGAACGGCGGACCTATGCGGACCGAAAGGAATGAAGACCGAGCCCGAAGAATCGAGTCCATGTGGCTTAACTCGGAATTGGGACCGAGTTTTTAAAATAAGTGGAATGACCCACCTCTTCGGTCGGCACAAATTCAAATGTTACTTTTAGAACTAGAGACAAAAAAGGCCATTACTATCTAATGAGGTAGGTACCTTTTTGTAAAACGTGATTCTTCGTTAAAAGGCTTATTTATGATATTTAAAAATAAAATAATTAAATGAATTATAATAAAATGTAATGGTTTAAAAAAGTTTTAGTTCAAAATCTTATGTCACTTGAAGATATTTCATCAATTTGTGTTTTCAAATATTCTCTTGACATTCTATTTAGGATTTTTTACTATGTCTCACCGGAATTCCACAGTTAATCAAGAAGTCTTTTTAACCCTAAGGAAAAACGTAACTAATCTTCCTTAAAATGAACGGGAATAGCGCCCCAGATCCGACCAAATTCTTTGTCTTCCTCGATGCAACACTAATTCTAAGCAAAACTCCTCCATTTATTGAGCATAAAACATCTTTAACACGCACTACTCACAATTTGACATCTTTAACTCTGCACCACACTTCATAAAGTCACATCTGGGATATATCGAGCCTTCATAACTTCAAATTTGACATCTTTAACTCTGCACCACACTCCATGAAGTCACACCTGGGATATATCCAGCCTTTATAACATCAGATTTGACATCTTTAACTCTACACCACATTCCATGAAGTCACATTGGGGATATATCGAGCCTTTATAACTTCAGATTTGACATCTTTAACTCTGCACTACACTCCATGAAGTCACACCAGGGATATATCGAGCCTTTATAACTTCAGATTTGACATCTTTACCTCTGCACCACACTCCATGAAGTCACACCGGGGATATATCGAGCCTTTATAACTTCAGATTTGACATCTTTAACTGTGCACCACACTCCATGAAGTCACACTAGGGATATATTGAGCCTTTATAACTTCAGATACCGCTGTACTCGTATATTGTAGGATTCGGCAAAGTGCTGGTTTAAATGACGCTTTACTGTATAAATGGAGTCAGCATATACATCAACAACCCCGAAGTGTTGCAGAAAAATGTTACAGTTTGCCTTGTGTTCCTCGTCGGTACATTTAATTTAATAGTGGCGAGGATGGCAGGGCTATCAATTAGGTTGTTAATGATTCTATATAATACAACTAGGTCTGACATAACTCTCCTGTCAGACAGCGTAATCAGATGCAACTGATTCATCAAACTTACATAATTAATATTTTCAATTGTAATTTTTAGTTTAAAATCTATGTATCTAAGAAATTTGTACGAAATCCGTTCTATATTGTTAGAGTGTACTTAATACAAAGGGTACCAAATAGGTGAATTATACTTCACCTGACTTCTAACTAATGAAGTGTAGAGCATTATACAATCTAAATACTTGAAATCTCTTAATATTGTCAGGTTATTCGTAACCCGGGAATGATTGTCTTCTCTATGAGCTTTTTGTTATTCGTATATTTTCGAAACATCCGCGTTGTATAAGTTATACATTAATACGGTATACTTAAATACCCCTTTGCCTGAAGCGAAATAGCTACTAAAACTCCAATCATTCCTCCATATCTCACGGCAGCTTGAACATAATTCTTACTTGCCTTGGAATACTAATTAACAAGGGCTCACGGCGGAAAAACTTTTCTCGCTTCTAAATGAGCTTACAATACTTTTAATGCTCTCTTTTATGAAGGTATCCACTTTTTTCGCAGAAAATTTAAAGATTTTCGTCTCGTTTCTCAGCGCATTTTTCGATGAAAGTGAACGAAGTTTATATATATTTTTTAGTTAATTAACGTTAAGCCTTCAGTTATTTTGCAAAACTTTTAATTTGTTTTTTTTTTCCTCCCCTGAGTTCGTTGTGTCCCGCGCTGGTCCATTGTGACATTTATTTGTAAAATTTCCAGGTAAGGTCACACGATAAAAGAAAAAAACATTTCGTAAACCTACATATAACTATATTTTACCTACTTAAGGAACGTTTCAAAAGTGTGCTTTTGTAGGTATGTTTTTTTTATTTATTTTTTTATTGTATAATATTAATTTTATTGTATATAAGGAGTTTATTTCAACAATATAATATAATACAACAATAAATTACAATCATCATACAAATGTAGGGCAAAATTATTATATTTAGGCGCATGCATCTTGTGATGTACATAAGTTGAAAAAAAAATTAAAGAGAAAAAATAATGGTAAAAGCATTACAGTTTTGTTATTGAGATACTGGAGTCCAATTTTATAACACCGATTTAAATAATATTATAAAAATGTCAATATCATAAAAAATATCAAAATTATAAAAGTACCAATATTATAAAAGTATCAATATTATAAAAATATCAATATTATAAAAACATCAATACTTTTAAAAATATCAACATTATAAAAACATTAATATTACAAAAATATAACTATTGCGTAAATATCAGAAATATCAAAGCATCTGTAAGTATTAAATAGATTAAGAAATAATTTTTTTTTAAATATATACATAAAACAGCAGTACAGGTTGGTTACAATGAGGATAGACTTAAATATAACAGTAACAGTAAATACGCCAGATATCTAAGAGCTATACAACCAAGGAGACCGTCATATTTGTCACCATCAATACACAAGGTTACTTTCCAAAAGCCAACACTTTAACAACAGTGAGAATTTCATCATAGGACAATTGTTTTTAAATTCGTATGGCAATTCGCTAAATATAAATGGTACAATGTATTCAAGGGTTCGTTGACCATATTTATTTTGAAATATTGGCACTATCATTCCTATATTTTGTGTGAAACGTGTATTGTGTACATGATCCACCACTGCCTTATACGGACTTTCAGATATATGTTGCAGTAGAATTTTATGCCACAAAAGACCACGAACAGGTAATACATTAATTGATTTGTACATGATATCAATGTCTCGCCTTTGCTTAAAAACTGTTTTACTTACTAGCAATTTTACCATGGCATTTTGAATCAGCTGTAAATGTTTTATGTTGGTCTTACAGGAGTGTCCCTAAGAAGTTATACCATACCTTATAGTCGATTCTGCTAGAGACAAATAAATTAGTTTCATAGTTTTTATAGGCACATATAATTTTACCTTGTGGAGTCTTCCTACAATGGCTCGAAGTCGCTTACAGAGGTTGGAAATTTGTACGCCCCATTTCATATTACAATCCACCATAACACCTAGATACACGTACTGGTTGACTAATTCGATACTTGTACACGCGCAGGGCTGTTTTGTATTATTGTGAATGCAATTAAATGAATGGTATATGATTACAGGTGCCTCGCTGTACCTTGCATGCGGGGATCTTATATGCATCAATTTTGTTTTTTTAGCATTGATTATTAGACCAGAGTCATGTGACCATTTTAATAAAGAAATAAAGTCTAGCTGTAAAAATTTTATTGCAGTATCCAAATTTTCATGGGATATTATAATTGCTGTATCATCAGCGTATACATAATGTTTAACAAACGAGAATATTTTGTTCATAAGTGATACAAAGATAATATAGACCGTTGGACCTAAAATTGACCCTTGTGGAACTCCTGTTTAGACATTTCTTCTTTTACTAAATTTGTCTGATATTTTTACCTGGATTTGGCGGTTGGTTAGGAAGTTTTTGAATAGTTTGAGAAAGTTTCCTCTTACCCCTATTGCCTCCAAAATATTTAACAATTTCATCGGGTCTATAGTATCAAATGCCTTTGAATTGTCTATGAACAGTACCAAAACATGTCTTTTATTATTCAGTTCATTATTTATATAGTTAGAGAAATCCTGAAGTAACATTTCAGTACTTTTTTTTGAAAACCAAATTGATTGGGATCTAAGTATTTGGTTAGTTTTAAAGATATGTATTTTTCAAGAATCTTTTCTAGAGCGGGTAATATACTAATCGGTCTATAGTTTCCTATATCAGTATGTTTCCCATTTTTGTAAATAGGTCTGATAATACTACATTTGAGTTCATCTGGTATTACAGCTTGTGTTAAAATTGTGTTGATCAGATGGGTAAATATAGGACCCAAAATATCTGTGTCTTTTTATGTCAAACATTCGGATATTGTCTATGCCAGGGGACTTTGAATTTTTGAGAAGTTTGACTATACTCAATATGTCTGCGAGTGATGCTCGTGGTATATACAAACTTTGCGGTGACTCTATCGGGACAATATTTGAGGCCTTAAAATCACATTTATGAACCATTGAGGCTATGTTATCTGAAAAATAATTAACAAATTGGTTTGTAACATTTTCCGCAGATTGATTTTTTAACATAAACCTACTAATTACATCGTCACAGTTACTCTTTGTCCTACGTCCTAGAATTTTATTTATTTCATCCCATGTTTTTTTGATATCTGAAAAATTATTCTTAAATTTATCATTGAAAAAGGTTGTTTTACTTTTTATTATTAATTTAGTAACAAAATTACGAAAAGATTTGTATTGTTTTTCATAAATTGCATTTGTTGGGGAGCTTTTCCACCGCTTAAATAAAGAATCTCGTTTTTTAATGTGTGATAGAATATCTTCTGTCATCCATTATTTTATAATCCAAGGTCTTGCATTGGGTTTTACATCTATAAATATTTTACTATTTTCATATACTTCGTTAAACTTGCTTTTTATTTGACTATATAAATTATTGCAATCATTTGTCTGAAGCAAAGCATTCCAGTTATAATTTCTAATTGAAAAATCTATTCGTTTTTAAGATAAAATTGAGACTTTCCGCCCTTTATTTATAGGCCGTTTATTAGTTTTATAGTACGGAATGTTCACAGCTGTTGCAAAGTGGTCTGCAATGATGAAGTCACAAACACATGCGTATAGTATGTCAGTTTCTTTGTGTTTTCTATTATACCTAACAAAAATGTGATCCAGACATGTTCGTGTCATTTTACCATTTGCTATAGCTTCCCTTGTAACGTCGTTTATACATTTTGTAAAATATTTATTTGAAAGAGCATTTTCATAGTGAATAATCACAGGATCTATATAATTTAACTAATCAATATTTATGTCACCAAATATTAGCATATTTTCATTAGGGTTTGAACATTTTGTTAATCATTGATGAAAGTTCATTGATAAATGATTGTTTACTAAGATTTGGTGGTCTATATATTGCTAGTACATTGAGTATAGAATTATTTGGTAATGTTATTATACAGGAAATATTCTCGAACAACTTTGTATTTGTATTTGTATTTTGTATCCCTTTTTATTGAAGTTTCACATAGCATTAGGATATCTATATTATTCCAACAATTTTAGAGGTTAGCATGTAAAACATCCCAGTATTTAGATATGGATCGAATGTTTAGTTGTCACATTCGTTTTTAATGTTATATTTTTTTTAAATTTTATGGTAATAATATTTATTTATTTGAAGCACACATTATTTAACAACAATATTTAAGAAAGCTTTGACTGCCCAACTAGGAACAAACCCCGTTTTAGGACAGTTAAATTGACAAGTTTAGTTCATATCAGGTACCATTATACAAAAATAGGTAAAAAATAATACAAAAATACAGCTTTCCAACTGAACTTAGCAGCCCTGTGATTTCCACATTCCATACGTGACCCTTTACCTTTGTATAGAGGCATGATCAAAGCCCTCCTCAAATCTAATGGCGTGTAACCCTCCTCTAAACACTGGTTAAAAATCTTGCATAACCAAGTGAGAATTATACGGTTATCTCCTTTAAAGTATTCGGCAGCAATATTGTCGAAACCAACAGCCTTACCATTCTTCATACATTTAATCGTTCTTTTTATTTCATCCATGCTGATTTTGGGAACATTCACGCCATCGTCATTCATACCTGATTCGCCACTGGGACCACTATCAGTCGGGTTGCTTTCAAAAACCTCTTCAAAGTATTTCATCCATCTCACTTTTATTTCCTTCTCATTCGTTAACATTTTTCCATCTTTTGATTTTATCACTTTCACATCCGCTCTCTGAACCAATTCGGGACTTTTTGACCTCCTTCCAAAAAAGTTTGAATTTTTCTTGGAATTGTTTTGTCATTTTGATTCCTTCTTCCTCTTCCTGACGTTTCGTTCGTTCTTTCACTCCAACACTTACTCTATTCTTACATCCCTTGTATACTTTTTTCGCTTTATTCCGCTCTTCACTAGGAGCACTGCCAGTCGCTATTAGACATAACCACGCTTTCGTCTTCTCTCAGACCAGTGCTTTAATTTCATCATCCCACCATGCATCGCCTTTCTTCCTTCCTTGCGTACTTATTCCACATTCCTTTCTAGCAGATTCACAGATACTCACTTTTATTTGGTTCCATGTTTCGTCTATACTCAGATAGTTCATTTCCTTCTCATTCAATCTCATCTCTACAACAACTTTCATACTTACTTCTCACAGTATCGTTTTGTAGTTTTTCTATTTCGACTCTTGTTGGAGTCGACACCGTTTTCACTTTAGAGCACCAGCTGCGGAAGAGGTTTACTCTCGACACAACCAGGAAGTGGTCGGTTTCAACCTCAGCCCCTCTAAAGACTCTTGTGTCTTCGGTAACGGCTCTCAACCAAGAGTTAAATACCACAAAATCAATAATTGACCTCTGATTTTATCTTTCCCACGTATATTGGTGGATACATTTATGATCGAAGAAGGTATTCGATACAAAAAGGTTCCACTCTAAACATACTTCAAGTATTCTGTTACCATTGTCATTCGTTCTTTTATCCCCATACATACCTTAAGCCGATTCAAATCCATCCCGCCTAATTCCCACCCACCCATTTAAGTCCCCTGCCATTATAATCCCTTTGTTAAATTTTTTAGTCCCATTACATCTCTCACGCCAGTCTAAAAATCATCTTTCACTTCATCGCTTTCAGAATTAACTGGAGCACAGCACACATCAAAAAACACTCTTGTCAACCCGATTTTGAATCGAATTCAAATGATTCTTGGACTTACGCATTCATACTGCAGCATACATTCAACCATTCTGGGAGACACTTGAGGATATACCCACCCTTTCCCGCCCCGTTATAAGTGACCAGAGAGTCACTCCTTCAGGACGCTGGCATGCTTCTAAAACACTTTTGTGTGAACGATTCTACAATTTTTTTTTAAACGACTCTAGACCTCAAATTCCCCTGCAGAGCAGGAATTAGTAAAATTATGGTAGATAGGTTAGTAGGTGAACTGTGGTGGTGAACAAAATCCAAGAATAGTACAAACAAGTGTAATTCAAATAAACTGCAAACAAAATATAATATTTCCCAAATCATCATAACAAAACACAATATTAAAAAAAAAAGAAAGTTACTTAACTTTGTTACGAACACCCCCGTTTGTGTGCAGGGACGGGGTCCATGCCACCCCCCCCCTAAAAAAGGGGGGAGGTTAACAGAACAAAAAAAAAGTTCATAAGAGAACTGTCGAGAAAAACTTATGATTGTAACAGCAGAAAAAATTAGAATATTTAGCCTAGAAGCAAAATATTTATTTACCAGGCATATCATATTGATATGCATGAAACCAATTGAGAAAGCAATATAAATAAGGAGAGGAAACAAAAGAAAATAACTTATCGTTTCAATTCCACAGCCATCACTTCCGGTGAAAGCTGTTGGAATGAGAAAACTAAAAAAGAAAAAAAAGAAAAAAATAGGAAGACAAAATAAACAATTTAAGTTAAAATAGAACCCAAGGACGCACCTTAAGTTGATTAAATATTTAGGTTACTAAGGCAAAATAATAGAATACATTAACAGAATGACGTAAGAATGTATATCAAACACATAACGGAAAGATTATGTAGGTTCCCAAATTTACAAGATGAGTGCACCCAGTATGGTTAGTGACTGCCATAATCAGTCATTCGAATCTGGTTGTCAATGGCCACCCGTTGAGCAGGGCAGCCCCTATTACCTGTGCGGTGATCGCTCGGTTTTTTAAATTTAGAACACGTGGCACAGACAGCAGGCTCTGCCTTCTTAGGGCAATCCTCTATATGGTGACCACTAGCGGCACAATGACGGCACGTTTTTTCAGTTTGAGTACACGCCTTAGAGACGTGCCCATATAAGTGACACTTAAAACACCTCACAGCACCTAAAAAGTCTCTAACACGACAGGCGTTCCAACCGAGAAAGCAGTACCCGCTGTCAATTAATGCACGCCTAATATCCGGTTGGCAAGTGACCACCATGTTCATAACCGGTTCATCTCGCTTGCCAAAAAGAGACACTCGCCGCATGGTACGCAAATGGTCCTCCCTAGATACATCCACCTTGCCTTCTATATTATTTACAAAAATTTCCTCGAAAAGAGCAGGATCAGCCGACACATCCCCACGGGGGACGTCATATAGAACTATCTTAGGTAGTCTGCCCTGGGGATGTATCAACTTAATCCCGGTCGCTTTAAGTTTGTCACTCATCTTCTTAATATTGTCCAAACCTTCCGACGTTGAGGTCTGAAGGAGAATGCCCGCATCTTTAAGCCTTCTTGAGCGAACTACTTGGAAACCATCAGTCTGTGGGTTCAATACTTTGGTCATAGTCGCCCTCGTACTATCAGAGGTTTTACCCTCTGGAACGCTTGGATAAAGGAGTACCGTAGGAAGTCTCTGTGGAAGAGAGCGTTCCTTACCATCGACTAATAAACGTGTTGACGGGGGGGGGGACCCGCCGCAATTCCGGCATAGGAAGGTTTGGGAAAAACTTGAGTCTCAGCAGCACCAGAAGAGTGAGAGAGCTTTTCAACATTCTTAGAGATTGTATCTAGCGTGGAAGAAATGTTAGCCCGAGTAACTAAAACCTTGTTAAGTACATGTACACGACTATTCGCACTGGTCAAGTCAAAAGACACGTTAAGAAATTCATTGCGTAAAGTATCCGTACACATTTGGATAGCAAGTTTGTCTTCTTTATTTAACTTATTTTTCCCTTCACGAATAATTGTGGACAGTTTATTTAGGGTATCCATAAATATACCTACCTTATTGGTTGATTCTACAGAAGTATCGGAGACACAAATCTCTTCCGTTCTAGGCCGCTTTTTATTTTCCTAATTCGGGGAAACCAGAATAGGTGAAGCACGAGTGACATTCACAGGAATCACAGCAGGAGAGGGGGCAGGTCTGGTAACGGAACTTGAATAAGTTGATGGTCGCGGAATTGTTTTAAGTTGAGACTAAATTCTTCTTACTCTACCGGTTCGATCCAATTTAAAAGCCTCCTCTTCGGTCAGAGTCCCTGATTTAGACTTCTCAACCAACTCGTCAATACTCACGTCAAGTAAAGACATATTATTCCTCCACTCCACTTCATCAACAAATGACTCGCCCTCGGAATCGATTGGGGAGTAATAGGGAAAAGTTCTATGGGATGAGGGAGAAGAGGGAGAGAATCGAGTGGAAAAAGACGAAAAGTGTGAAAAAAATGGGGAAAATGATTGTTCTATACAAAGTTTCTGACCAAACAGAGCACTTTCACTGAACTCGCTATACTATGGAAATGTCGCTGCACACGTTGGGGTGAACCCCGTAGCCTCAATGCTTAGAAATTGCAAAATTTTGACAAAAACAACTATTTATAAGTCACTTTTTAGACACTTCCCGATGGAATACCGGGAAGATAGACAGACTATTCTGGGAGACAGTAACGCTGCAACAACCTGAGACGCCCTCTCGTCATCTGGTCTCCCAGGCCAGATGACGAGCGTATTGCTATGTTGCATCGTATCGCTTCCTTTTTTCATACTCTCTGTTATACAAAGTACATCCAAACTTTCGCTTACCATCGAATCACATAGTTCATTCATCTTCATCCATACCTCCTCTGATATTCCACGTGCCAATTCGACATTGTTCACGTTCCGTCCTAGCCACCGAAGGGTTGGCGGTGTGATGAATAGCGAACCTCATCGACACCTGTGTCGGCCACACCCTTCCTCCTAAATACTACTATATATATCTATCGTATCTAACATAGACATAACATACCTCGACATACTATCTAACCTATGCACAAAATTGAAATTGTCAAAAAAAAACAAAACAAAAAAAAAACATTGAAACAAAAACTCCATAAGGTCCAAAGTTCCAACTAAAATAAGGCGTCTTACCACTGCATTTAAATTATAAATTGTTTTAAAAACATTGGTTTCAGTCCCATGTCATCCTTCCAGACGTAGAAACTGTACCGGCGAGGGCTGGCCGGGGCGGTGGGGAGCGGAGACTGGGACGGGGTTGCATGATAACTCCGATGATTCTTTTTATCCTTATAGTAAAAAATATGGTGTGTCACAGAACGACCCAGCGGCCGAAGGAATTAACACATGTGGTCCAAGGTCATCTTATAACGGCAATTATGTTATAGATTTCTAGTATCAGTTTCTTCAACTCGTCTCTCGCTATAAAATGAAGGGATGTAGTTATCTAGCATTGCTTCCGCATATGGATCATGATATAGATTTCTAGTATCAGTTTCTTCAACTCGTCTCTCGCTATAAAATGAAGGGATGTAGTTATCTAGCATTACCTCCGCATATCGATTAACATGATCCATTGGTAGGCATCTCAAATCTCGGCTTTTTTGGTTGAAGCTGAATTAATGTTACTGGGTATGAAACGTTAACTCGTTGATGATTAATAATAATAATAATACTTGGATGACTTGTATAGCGCCGTTTTTGTAAAAAATAACCTCAACGATGCTATACAAATACTACTTGCTAGAGTTTATCTTATTATGTACAGTTACAGAAACATGCTTACCTGGTAGGTCACTCCAAATTAAAATGTTAAATTACAATGTTTTCGCTTGAGGTGATATGATTTTGTACGCACAGGACAGGTGTATTAGAAAACACTGCACATTGCATGATATTACAGTTAATGTTTAAATCCTATTTGTCATTGATATTATATTTATTAGAAGGTTATTGGCAAAACAAGAGTAGGAATTTATTTGAAACATTATTTTATTTGAAATTTTTGATAATAATTATTTACAGTTACAAATATTTATAATTATTTAGAATGTCGCAGACTTAAGGTAGGTACTAACGGCTAGCTTCGCTATTTTACCAAATTATTGAATTAAATTATCAAAGACGTTAGTTAAATTACAAAACACTTTAAAAATCAGCTTGCTAAAAAATGTTAAATGTACTCGTATAATCTTGTTCCAATTCATTTGACAATAATTTGAGCCCTTTCCAAGCTCTGTCTGACCCCATCTTTCACGTTAATCATCATCTTTAAGAAAATGTAATTATTGTAATGTATGCATCGCGCAGAGGAGCTGATTTGGGCAACTACCCTCTGCAACGGGACCGAGTTCTTGCGTCAGTGAAACAAACCTCCGCCCCCGCCTCCGCAGTTATATTATACGTGTTCCGACCCCGACTCTGCCCGTCCGCCCCGTGCACCGTGCACCGACCACCGAGCACCGTACCCTGCAGTCTGCAGTATGCACATCTGTATGTGCTCATACCGCCTTGTTATTTGTTCGTGCCCTAACCCGGGGCGAGAGCGGTTGTCTTTGAAATTAACGGATTATATCCGTACGACCGCGACCGTTCGAGGCGGGATTTCTGCATGCAAACGTGGGAAGCGGCAACGGATTTAGCGCGGAATGTGCGGCTGATTCTCTAGCAAAATGTCTACTTAATCCGATTGTCTCGCTTGTATTGTATTACGCCCCGAGAGACGTGTGGCTGTATACATTAGGTGGGAACATGCCACGTATAGTATAGTATAGTATAGTATAGTATAGTAATGATTAAATATATCTAACGAGCACGGGGCGTGAGGTTCGATCTCCTTATGGTTTACTTATGAGAAAGGTCCTACTACGTGAACATTATAATGACGCTATCGAATGCACTTCCCGTCTTCTTACTCCGGTCACGTACTAAACTTACATCTAGCTCCAAGTTTTCATATATTTCATGAGAAGTTTCTTGGAGCGACGAATCCCACATTCTCATTACCACCGCGATCACGTGTATTGTTTTGTGCTTACCCACCAGTTCTGATGGGATTATGCGATGAGGACTTCTGTCGGTTAATGTTTCCCAGATGATGGGTCGAGACCCGGTACCGGACGCGTATTTAAAAAAAATCTGTACCGTTTCAACCCCGGCTTGAATCTTTAATAATTAATAACTGTAAGACTGATTATTCTTGTTTCTGAACACTTGACACACACCACACATATTCACCCATTAAATGATTTAACGAACCTACAGATATACAACCTGAAAAACAATTTGAAATTTTTACGAAAAAACTTAAAATACATTTTACAAGAAACTAATAAAACTAATTTTAGGTATGTATTATAAGTTTACTTGAAAATATGTATATACATTTATATACATACATTATGTAGATATATTTTATTTCTTGAAAATTCCTTTTATTTGTTTTTTTTTTTAATTAGTGTATAGACCATGATATCATGTCCATGGTAGTACTCTTGAAATTAATTATATGTATACCGAACCATATTAGTACTCCCCCTCTAATCACGAGAATTTATCAATAAGAAAGGTATTCATTTAAAAAAGGGAAAAAATAAATAAAAGGATTGCATAAATAAATAATTAAATGAAACATTTTTAGTACTTACACACAAAATATTATTACCATGTTAAAAATGTTGTTAATTATATATAGTCAATATCTTTAAAAATCATGAAGTATTATTTAGTTGTTGTTATTGTAAATAGTTAGTTGCAGTGCGTGTTAGTTGTGTGGCGCGCATATAATATTACGTATGTTTCAGTGCCAAAATTTATTGAATTAATATTCTGTAACACTAAAATTAGCCGCTGTTTCTCTTTTTTCTTTTACAACACTTACAAAAATGATTATTTTATTTAAGAATAGTGATATTATAGGTTTGGATAAAAGTTTAGGTTGGCTTAGTAGCCTAAGCTAACTTACATTTAAATGTATATGTGCCAAATGCATAGATCTCAATTATTAACAGGTTTTCTACGCTTATTATTTTATTTATGAATAGTGATATTATAGGTTTGGATAAAAGTTTAGGTTGGCTTAGTAGCCTAAGCTAACTTACATTTAAATGTATATGTGCCAAATGCATAGATCTCAATTATTAACAGGTTTTCTACGCTTATTATTTTATTTAAGAATAGTGATATTATAGGTTTGGATAAAAGTTTAGGTTGGCTTAGTAGCCTAAGCTAACTTACATTTAAATGTATATGTGCCAAATGCATAGATCTCAATTATTAACAGGTTTTCTACGCTTATTATTTTATTTAAGAATAGTGATATTATAGGTTTGGATAAAAGTTTAGGTTGGCTTAGTAGCCTAAGCTAACTTACATTTAAATGTATATGTGCCAAATGCATAGATCTCAATTATTAACAGGTTTTCTACGCTTATTATTTTATTTAAGAATAGTGATATTATAGTTTGGATAAAAGTTTAGGTTGGCTTAGTAGCCTAAGCTAACTTACATTTAAATGTATATGTGCCAAATGCATAGATCTCAATTATTAACAGGTTTTCTACGCTTATTATTTTATTTAAGAATAGTGATATTATAGGTTTGGATAAAAGTTTAGGTTGGCTTAGTAGCCTAAGCTAACTTACATTTAAATGTATATGTGCCAAATGCATAGATCTCAATTATTAACAGGTTTTCTACGCTTATTATTTTATTTAAGAATAGTGATATTATAGGTTTGGATAAAAGTTTAGGTTGGCTTAGTAGCCTAAGCTAACTTACATTTAAATGTATATGTGCCAAATGCATAGATCTCAATTATTAACAGGTTTTCTACGCTTATTATTTTATTTATGAATAGTGATATTATAGGTTTGGATAAAAGTTTAGGTTGGCTTAGTAGCCTAAGCTAACTTACATTTAAATGTATATGTGCCAAATGCATAGATCTCAATTAATAACTGGTTTTCTACGCTTATTATTTTATTTAAGAATAGTGATATTATAGTTTTGGATAAAAGTTTAGGTTGGCTTAGTAGCCTAAGCTGACTTACATTTAAATGTATATGTGCCAAATGCATAGATCTCAATTAATAACAGGTTTTCTAAGCTTATTATTTTATTTAAGTTGAACAATTGTTGATATTATTTTTCGTGATATTTAGATTCTGTAATAGAAAATATAAGAATCCGGCAACAGGGACAGGTTTATTTTACAATAAAAAACACATAAATTTGTTGTAGACCACTTTTATTTTATCAAAACTCTACCGGTTTCGGAAGCACCCTTCCTTCATCAGGAGAATATTAAAACTAACTTATGATATAAAATATTGACAAGACATACCAGTGCTGGGCACTCAGATTTCTGAGCGAAACAGAGCCGACGATTCTCTCCAATTTTCCCAATAAATCGCTCTGTTCTTCCCTGAAATCCTACAATTACCCCTACCCATTTGCTTACCCCCCACTCCAACACCTAAAATTTATATGTCTTGTCAATATTTTATATCATAAGTTAGTTTTAATATTCTCCTGATGAAGGAAGGGTGCTTCCGAAACTGGTAGAGTTTTGATAAAATAAAAGTGGTCTACAACAAATTTATGTGTTTTTTATTGTAAATTATGGCGAGCCACAAAGTTAATGCTTTTTACAAATAGTTTTATTTTAGCTCCTGGGAAATTGCTAAATTTGAGATGCGCCATGTGTCGAATTATTCCAAAATGGTCAAATGTACTGTCGAGTAAAGTATTACTATTACCATCTCATGATTTTATTTACTTGACTGAATTTATGTTACAGTATTTGTGCTCTTTCATAAAAGATCTTTAATGGATTAAAAATCCTAACCCAGGAAAGGAAAAAAGGCCAAACATTTGATAATAAATAGTTTCTTTTTTAACTTAGTGAAAAAAATATATTCAATATGTTATTAACTATTTGTTGCATCCTCTTCTGTCCGAGTCCTCGAGTTCCATCGCCGGCTCATATCAAATAAGTTAATCTTATCAATATTACTCAATAATATTGTCTTTTTTTATTACTCAATTTTAAATGAATTTTTCTTCATAGTACCAACTAGTACCTATCAAACACATATACATAATTCTTTACTCTATAATATTTGTTTTTCTCATCTCCTCATAAGTACGTTCATAAGTTTTTTGCTGTAGCATTCTTCAAATCTCTTTGTGCTTAATTATTACACTTTTTTCTAGATATCAGATATTATATTACCATACTAACTTTTTTTCCTTCTATTTTTATATAATGACACTTAATATGAACTAAACTTGTCAATTTGACTGTCCTTAAACGGGATTTGTTCCTATTTGGGCAGTCAAAGCGTTTTTACATATTATTGTTTAATAAAGTGTGTGTTTGAAATAAAATAAATTTGTACGCAGATAATCGCGTTCCGGTGTAAAACAATAATAAGATGACTTAGTAAATTAATTTAATTTAGTGAAACTTATGAACATTGAAGTAGCTCATAGTTTCCCCGTGAAATGTGGGAACTAATCTTCCGTGATCTCAACAGAATAATTTAACGGCAGACATTATTATTATTCTCATAAAAGGAATGATGTAACAAACTGCCGGAAAACGACTCGGCTCCGTTACCCATTTGTTTTCCAACTTGTTCGGATTCGGAACGAACGCTGCGTTCAGGTGGCGTGGGGAGCACCGCCGCCGTAATGCATTTATTCATGTCGTTACCACTAACGATAATTTTATCGGCCGCTCATTTGTCCAGCCTTGCGCTAGTTTTATTGCGTCTCCCCCACCCCCGCCTCACCCCACGCCCTCCCGCAGTTCCCAATTCCCTCGGAGTGGAAGCTATTTCCATAATAAACTGCTTCCCTAATAATTACAGTAATTTTTCATTTTTTGTAACTTTAAAGGTTTATTCATATTTCGCGCTTAACGGAGTCCAATCGAATGGAATTAAGCGGATATAGTAGGAAAGCAGAAAACCGTTATACAATATATTGTGAAATATTATGGTTCTCTGCCAATCGCTATTAGTATATGGTATTATCGGATGGGGGGGGCAGTGGCAGTGTTAATGATAATATTCTTAGTTTACTCATTAGAACACAAAAAGCCATCATGAAAATTGTACTTAAAGTTCCTGTAAGAACTAGCACTGACAAAATTTTCAACAAACTTAATATTATGTCAATAAAACAATTATAGTCTAAAACAATAGTACTTTATATTCATAAATACAATACAAAAGTATTAGAAACACTAGATCACAGAGTCAAAAAAATATACAACAAGGAACCACAAACACAACATTTGGACAAAAAAACTTCTTATACTATGGTACTAAACTATACAACAAAATCCCACTATCCTTTAAAAATCACAACAATCATAATACATTTGAAAATCAACTAAAACACTGGATACGTTACATAGGGAGATCTGAAATAGAAAACATATTAACACCAGATACAGACTAACACCGAAACCACTCCGCTGCACTTAAAACACCTCACCTTATTTTATTTTTTTCATCAAACGCATCAATTTAATATTTTGTAAATGAAATCCTCAGGGTGGGAAATCCCAGTGAGGATATCATTATTTGTTATTTTGTTATAAAAAAGAAGATAATAAAACATTATTATTATAATATTAATTTATTGTTTAATAATGATCTTTTTATTTGCCCGCATGCAGGACCAATCTTAGGATAAATTCTCCAATTCCCCGTAGTTGTGCGCAATACAACGCATTATTTCCCTATATCGACATTCTTCACAACACCATTACAAAATATTTATCCGAAGTAATACGTACGACCACAAATTGATGTACGAGTATAAAATATATCGAGAGCATCTCCTGTCCCTATTCTATTTTCCTCTTCCTCTCCCCCTTCCTTCTTATTTTGTTTTATTTTTTCCTTTATCTTGTTAGCTTCATAAATAAAACATCTGTATTTAACCACTGTTAGCACAAGAAACTTTGTTGTCTTACCTTTTGTTAAACATCATTTGTATACATATTTGTATTAAAAGTTGTTTGTTTCTTCCAAATAAATAAATAAATGAATATTGTGATCGTTTTGGGGGATTACTTCTAACAGAAACAGAACTTTTGCAACTTCAATATCTCTCATTAGTACTTCGATATTTCCCTGTTTTGTTAATTTTTAGCAAAGCCAGCTACTCACTCTTAACTCATTTATTTTATATAAAGTTAATTCTTAACATAAATAAGTCTCATTCAATAAGATTTTTCAATATAAGTCATCCAATTATGTATCCATGTAACTCCTCGATCTGTTTCACCCATTTAAAAATACATTCAGATCCATTCGAAAAAAATTCAACGTAAATTCCTAAGACAGATTAATTACAAACTCGGTATTCCCATTGAAAGCATTAACTATAATTACTTGATGAAAGAACTAAACTTAGTAAATCTCTCAGATCGAAGAATTATTTCCGACTTGATATTTATGTTCAAAATTGTAAATCTTATTTAATTAACCTCATTCCATTTCTTGTACCTACGAGAGCTACTTGTTCCAAAATCCTGTTTAAAAGTAACAACACCAGGACTGAGCATTACAAACACTCGCTTGTACCTAGATTACATGAAGTTACTAATAGATACGCAGATGTGGGGGTCTATTTAACTGCACGGAAGGTAAGTACAAGAAGGCTATGCTATCATGTCTTTTCAATCAATATTAATATAACTTAAGTTTACTATATGTTTTATATGTACGCACATCTTTTTCTATATATCCTTTATGAACTTTTATTCTTTATATACTCTGATACCATTGTACGACCTAATGCCACATTTAATAGTGCTATATTAGTATGCTTGTAGTTAACTGTGACATTTAATTATTGTTTATGGTATATTTATTATATTTATACGTAGTATTTATACGGTAGTAAGTCTAAAGTCATGGTGTTTGAAAGAGAGAGTACGAACACAGTGTGCAATATAGTTGTGAATGATGAATACTCGGAGCAGGTAGACGAGTTTGTGTATTTGGGAAGTATGTTTACGAGAGATGGAAAGACTGATAGGAATATTGAAAGAAGGGTGAATGCAGGAAACTCCATTAACGGAGGACTGAACGCGGTTGGCGCTAACAAAAAGTTGTCCAAAGAAGCGAAGCTAGCAGTCCACAATGGAGTGCTGATACCAACCCTGATGTATGGCAGTGAGGCATGGAACTGGCAGAGGATGGACGAAAGTAGACTGAATGCTGTAGAAATAAGATCTCTGAGACGAATGTGTGGTAAAACCATGTATGATCGTGTGAAAAATATTGAAATTCGTAAACAATGCAAGGCTGATGTAAGCGTAATGAGTAAGATTAAGAAAGGGACGCTTAGATGGTTTGGGCATGTGGAGCGAATGAACGAAGAAAGGAGTGTACGAAGAATATATGACGCGAATGCGAATGAAAGAAGAGACCGAGGACGTCCGAGGAAAACATGGCACGATCAAGTGAATCAAATACTTGAGTCGGGCCATGTCAGAAGTCGGAATAACAGAAGAGAATGTATGAGACGTTGTATGAAAGTGAATGAAGCAAGAGGTGTATGCCAAGATCGAGTTGTTTGGCGGTCCGTCCTCTCTGCCTACCCCTGCGGGGAAATGGCGTGATGGTTAGTTAGTTAGTTAGTTAGTATACCGTTAATATTAAATAAACAAATAAAGTGTTCGTTATTACAGAGGATGTAGTTGTGGTAGTTTAAGCTACGGGTCCTCCCAAATTCTTTCCCCTGAAAACCGTACATTCTGGAGCAGTTCCTCGCGCTGGTATCTGCTTCTGCCATCGGAAATGCTCCAAAAGCTGGAATGATTAGAAATCTCCGACATGAGACATAAAGTAGTTCCTACTGCAGCTAAGTTCACCGGGACTAGGTATTAGGATTACTGCCTTTGACTTGTGATTAACGTTCTTCCATTTCACACTGACCACGTTCCTTGAGATTGCATGTTTTCTAACTACCACTCTATTGGCCGTTTTCATTTTTAAATTTCCTCCACCCCATACCCCAAAAATATACTTCTGTTAGGGCCTCCTGTATGTAATTATACTTTATAACACCTGCTGGATTCATTATAACCTATAATTACATACAGGAGGCCGTATGTAATTATACGTTATAATGCCAACTGGATTTATTATAACCTATAATTACATACAGGAGGCCGTATGTAATTATACGTTACAATGCCAACTGGATTTATTATAACCTATAATTACACACAGGAGGCCGTATGTAATTATACGTTACAATGCCAACTGGATTTATTATAACCTATAATTACATACAGGAGGCCGTATGTAATTATACGTTACAATGCCAACTGGATTTATTATAACCTATAATTACATACAGGAGGCCGTATGTAATTATACGTTACAATGCCAACTGGGTTCATTAAATCTTCTTAACGTCTTAACAAAGAAAAAATAAAATACTATTAACATATATAAATAGACAATATTACGTAGAGATAATATTTGAAATAAATCGGGGTATATAAATTGATTTGTAACGATTGCAACTATTTTTACATAGGAAAGAAAGACTTGTAGAAATTTCAGTATTAGAGTTAAGGTAAGGTGTTTGAATAACAACTATTCTTTGCAAGAGATTTACAACCTTTGCAAGATTGCAAGAATTTTGCAAATTGGTATGATATAAATAAGTGTTTAAAAAATTTACATACAAATGCAGGCGGTTTACAATTAGATAAATTTGAAATTTTAGAAATAAGAAAATGTGTTAATAGCGAATTAAATATCATAAATAATAAATAAAAAAAATAGCTATCTCTTGAATTTATTTTCATATTAATATTAATTATAATAATAATTTCTAACATAAGTTTGTCGTTCAATGTTTTATATATTTTTATTTATTAGCATTTTGATTAATTACTTACCTACTTTAATCAATGTTTGTTTATGTTTATAATTTCTCTGTTCTTAAAGTATTGGATTCTAATTTATATCATTTGTCTATACTTTTACGAGTATTTTTAGTTTTTGTTATTGTGACAGCTGTTTCGGCGTTCAAGGGCATTTTCTAACTGCCTTGAAGTTTGAAAATGGCATTGAAACGGCAATTTGAAAATGGCATTGAACGTCGAAACGGCTGTCATAATAGTAAAAAAAAACTAAAATACTTGCAGAACTTAATAATAACATTATTAAATTTGATTTCCATAAAATTTTAAAAAATGAGTCGTTATTATTAAAAAAAATTGAATAAACCTTAAATTTCAATAGCGTTTTATAAATTAAACTTGAATACATTATATTAATTGTTATTGTGTTCTACTACATTTATTTATTTTTTTAAATTTAAAGTAAATCAAATTTAACTCGTCATGAAAATTGGGTAGGTGTAAATAAAACCATATAAGTAAATCGTCTCAGTGTGGTCCATGAGGTAGGTGTAAATAAAACCATATAAGTAAATCGTCTCAGTGTGGTCCATGAGGTAGGTGTAAATAAAACCATATAAGTAAATCGTCTCAGTGTGGTCCATGAGGGCCATAGCCAGTTTGTCCTTTTTAAGATGATGAACTGGAACATTTTTTATATACTTGGAACGTCGGAATGTTTACCTTTTAAATGGTCTTCATGGTGTATTTCTGAGTTGTACGAGTAATGTGGTGCAGCTGAGCCACATCCCAAATAAAACTGTTAATAAATATGCACATTGAAGACTTGGCTAGCTTAAACAATATATTTGTAGTAGAAGAGGAAATATTATTTTACGTACGATTTATTGTTGTTATTTATGTTTTTTTTTCTAGAAATGGATAGAAATATTTTTGAGTTAGAGAAATAGCTATTATGAGATTAGCATGAAATGCTTACGTTTTAAAGATTTAAGTTTGATACATATGTTTTTATTTTATATATGTATAATTTATTATAAGGTCTTGAATGACAAGCACCGCTAGTTAACTACTAAAAAGTAATATGTTTTTTTTTTGTTAAAAAACTTTTGTAACTTTTTTCCACCTGTTTTATTTTCGACCGGACCAGTTTCACCATATCACGGGGTTCGCCAGTCTGAAGATGCCCGTGATAGGCTGAAACCAAATGAAATAAAACAAGTGGAAAAAAGTTACAACGGTTTTTTTAAAACATAAAAAAATCATTTTAAAATGAAATTCCATTATGAATTGACAGTTTCAAAATTAGTACTAGTAATTTATGGGGATTTTTTTTACTAGTAATTTATGGGGATTTTTTTTAATCTTATATTTTGTTAAAATTTCAAGTTGATAAATTATTTGTCTATACTATACATTTAGTTTAATTGTACTTATTATTTGACTTTATTATTCAGCATCTCCATCTAGTAATAACTAAACCTTGACTTATTTCCGATTGGAGTATGAACACCTATGTACGTCCCAATGCTATTTTTATGATGCAATAATTGTTAACACTCTGTAAATATTTTAATAACCAATCTGCACATTAAATCACTTGGAAATTAAACAACGGGTAATGTAATTTGAACCGCTTGGGGCAGAAGCGGATGCAAAAGATTTAAAAGCGATATTATTATAGCCAGGGAATGGCTAGAGGAGCGAGGAGCGAGGAGTGAGGAAGGGAGAGAGCGAGGAGCGAGGAGAGCGCCGGCAAATCCCGGTGATTATTCAGTCACACCGTTGGTTGCGTCCCCCCCCACCTACCCGGCCCCCAACCCTCTCCCAATTGCCGATTCTCTTTTGAGCGACCCTCGTGAACAAAGGGGGATTGTTGCCTTTTGTGTACAACATTTATTTTTACTGTAATTTTTGCTCGAATTTACAAAGAGCGATTTTTGTTAAGCTGCTCCCTTTGGTCGGAAAATGTTTGCCGAGGTTAACTAAAAGTTCGTTGAAAAATGTCGCTACTAAATTCGTGTCGTTATTAAAGTTGAAGTTGTAAATTAGAATACAAATCATTTTAAAATCAAATATATATGTACGAGTATATATATATAATTTTGAATCAAATTATAATACTAGATATTCCAACCAATCCAATTATATTATTCCAGCAACAAAACCATCAATGGCACACTCATGGTTCGATTTCCTTGCGCCTAAAATCTTCAATAATTTAACAATTGAAATAAAGTCAACAGCCAAATACCGCAGTTTCGGGAAGGCGCTTAGGGACTTTTTGATGAATGATTGTGGTAGTGTTAGTAGAGAGGTGTATATATTGTTTAGGTGTGTGGGGATATATGTGTATGTGCATGTGTATATATATATGCGTAAGACTGTGTGTACATATGTGTATATGTGTATATGTACGTACATATATGTGTACATGCTTTCATATATCTATATATATGTGTGAATATTTTTTATGATCTAACCCTAATGCATGTCCTTTTCTCCTTCCTATCTTCTAATTCTTTTTATAATTTTTCCAATTTTCAGCATGTTTATATACTAAATCCATATGTTCACACCAGACTTCATATAAAGTAACTACACTCCATCGGTCACCGTGAAACAGGCAGCCGCCTAGTATAAATCATCCAATTATTATTATTATTATTATGGTGTCTAATGTATCTACTCCATGTAAATATCTCCATTAAATATCATGTATTTTATAAACAAATTTAAAAAATAATTAAAATTCACCGCAGGCGTCAAATATATTACATATTTATATCAATTACTTAGTGGTTTAAAATTATTTATTTATATCAATTACTTGGTGGTTTAAAATGATTTATTTATGTCAATTACTTAGTGGTTTAAAATTATTCATTTATATCAATTGAAGTGGTTTAAAATGATTTATTTATATCAATTACTTAGTGGTTTGAAATGATTTATTTATATCAATTACTTAGTGGTTTAACATGATTTATTTATATCAATTACTTAGTGGTTCGAAATGATTTATTTATATCAATTATTTAGTGGTTTAAAATTATTTATTTATATCAATTACTTAGTGGTTCTAAATGATTTATTTATATCAATTACTTAGTGGTTTAAAATGATTTATTTCGGTTTTTCTCTATATATGTTCACATTTGTTTCGTGGACAGAGGGAATTAGTAGATAAGGCGGTATTGTAGGCAGCCTTGGCGGGCTGACCACCACCCCAGAACAACGGCCAAGTCCTCCTATCTCCCATTGTGTCCTCGCGCTGTGTATCTTTTTATTAAATCTACGGCTCGTTACTGCCCTCCTGCCCTCCCCTGGGGAGGGACCGCCCGAGCAATCTGTGGCGAGGGGAACTGGAAACAAAATAAAGTATCATTTGAAATTGACGAGCTGTTTTCTCAGATTTTTTATCCATTTAATATTTATCTGTCAATTACTCTCTGTTAATAAAATTAATCTTTCACTTGAAGTTTGATTATTAGATATTGTGCGCGAAAGTGGTCAATCAAAAATGGTATCAAGCTGGTGAAAATCGAGCTAATTGTCGAATTCCGTAACCCGTACAAGGTACAATCATTTCAAAGAGATTCTTGCTTGTGTAGTGTTGTACTGGATGATTTAAAAATAACAATAATTAACATTTTTAATGCTTGACGATTGGATGCAAAATCCAAATACAAAAAATCTTTTTGTTGTACAAATAAACTCTAAACTACGAATGGAATAGCTTAGAGCTTAGAGGGAAATCTTATTTCTTATAGCCCAATAAACACACCTGTTAAAACGCACTAAAATCAATAAATATGGATGTTTTATATATTAATTACTGTAACATATACATAAATGAATTAAAAAATTTCTAATCGTCACTTTATTAATGTATACATATCAATATATTTCGAAAGCGATGCTTTCCTCATCAGGAATATACCGAAAACTAAAAAATAATAATGTCAAGTATAGACAGATGATAAATTAGAACACGATGAATACAAACTGAATAACAATCTTTTGAAGAAATTATGGTAATATATGTCTTTATAAATACGACGTCAACTGATCAATTCACATATTATTTCACAATAATTTCAAACAAAGCCTTTCTTTGGCATAATTTAGTGACGTACAAAACCGTATCGCATTTTTCGATATCTTCAATGCGTAATAATACTATCAATATTTCGAAATAATAAATAATTACTCTCCGACATCCCTCTCCCACTTATGCAAAATTATTCACAACAAACTTGAAACCACCATTGTCTAAGCAGTATTCACAACAAACTTGAAACCACCATTGTCTAAGCAGTATTCACAACAAACTTGAAACCACCATTGTCTAAGCAGTATTCACAACAAACTTGAAGCCACCATTGTCTAAGCAGTATTCACAACAAACTTGAAGCCTCCATTGTCTAAGCAGTATTCACAACAAACTCGAAGCCACCATTGTCTAAGCAGTATTCACAACAAACTTGAAGCCACCATTGTCTAAGCAGTATACACAATAAAGTTTTGAAAAGCTATTGAAGGAGTCGTAAAACATTTTGTCTCGAGTTTGTAGATTGTACAATGTCCCAGAATGTGACGATGTAATAATAATAATAATTGGATGATTTTTATAGCGCCGTTTTTGTAAAAATCACCTCACAAATATTACTTCCTATTATCTATCTAACTATGTACAAACACGTACAGAAAACATACTTACCTACAGCTGGCAGGTCGCTTCAGATGAACATATTTTTAGTAAAAAAATTAACCTTTCAGAAATTATGATTTTTAAGTTTGCTATTTTATCCTCCTTTTCCATTGATGTTACATTTATTAGAAGGTTGGTGGCACAAGGACAGCTGGTATTTATTTGAATTATTTCTAATTTTTGGCCCCGAAAATATTTATAACTTACTAACATCACGCCATTTCCCCGCAGGGGTAGGCAGGAAGGACGCACCGCCAAATAACTAGATTTTGGTATACACTTCTTGCTTCATTCACATTCATACATCGTCTCATACATTATATTCTATTATTCGGACTTCTGACAAGGCCCGACTCAAATATTTGATTCATTTGATCGTGCCATGTCTTCCTCGGCCGACCCCGGCTTCTTCTATAATTTATAAAATTACCTTAAAAAGCTTAAGAAGTTTGTAATAGATATTTGCATTTATTTTTCAAACACATTTAGTTATTTCGAATCAACAATAGGTGTTGCGGGCTGTGGACGGATTGCGCACCGGTGCTTGAACAAATTTACTTGCTCTAAAGTGACTTTAGGTAAGCACTAACCGGCTAGCCTAGCTAAGTAATTTACGAGTGCATTTCTTCAATTTATGGATACGATTGTCTGAAAAGATGAGTTTTAAGTTTAGTTCTGAATTCTGTAGACTGTTTGATAATTCTTAAGTCATGCGGCAGTTCATTCCAGGCTTTAGGTCCTGACACTCCGAAAACACGATCACCGAACTTAGTATTAGGCGTGCGCTTTGGTTTCTTCAACCTCCCGATAGCTGATGACACTGCTGACCTAAGGGTGGACTGCTGTGAGTTGGTATTTTCAGTATTACACAGTTCCGATAAGTAAGCCGGAGCCATTCCGTTGTGACTTAATTGACTTAAATACCATCCACCAGAGCCTGAACTGGATTCTTTCAGGACATTTGTGCCAGTGGAAATTTTTGATAAGTAACTTAGTTGCACTTTACAAACAGCCACTCGTATTTAATTGTGAGTTATCAGCTGTAAACTGAACATGTCCCGGTAAATAGTAGTTTCAACTTAATATTGTGTCAATGCTTATGTTTTCTTCTTATTTTCTGGGTACTATATTATTATGTTTTATTTCGCTTATTATTTCAATTACTTTAATAAATTAATTAAAAATTACTTTATATTCACCACTTCATTAATATACACATATCAACATGTTTCGAACGCGATGCTTTCCTCATCAGGAATATATAGAATAATAAAAAATAATAATGTCAAGTATTGACAAATTATAAACGTTGAACACAATAATGTAAGCCTACACAAATTATAAACATAAACAAAAATTAATTAAAGAAATAATTTTTATAATTAATATTAATATGAAAATAAATTCAGGAGATAGTTATTTAAAAAAAATCATTATTAATTATATTTAACTCACTATTAAGGCTGATTCTGATTTCGAATATTTCAAATTTTGTCTAATTGTAAACCGGTTTTATTTGTATGTACAATTTTTAAACCTTTATTTATATCGAAAGGAGAATTCAGAATAGTTGATATTATTTAAATAATAATAATAATAAGAGTTAATTTCTATAGCGCAGTTTTGTGAAGGTTCACCTCAAGTGCGCTTTACACTAACTAACCTAACCTAATTGTAAAATAACAGATATACTACACAGTATATCTGTTATTATAATATATATATGTATAATATGCAAATTAATAGTATGACATACAATATTCATGAGCAGGTATTATAAAATAACAATTTAGAAACTAAGGCTGTAAATAATCAAATATGTAGTAGGTACAAATAACAAGAGAAAATTATATGACATTATATACATGGTTTTTCACTGAATACTAATGAAATTAAATAACAAGGAGAGAAAACCGCAACTAAATAAGCTATGGAGAATTGAAAGAAAAAGAAAAAGAAAAAGAAAAAGAAAAAGAAAAAGAAAAAGAAAAGAAAACGAAAAAGAAAAAGAAAAGAAAAAGAAAGAAAAAAATGTCCTGAAATTATGTTTCTACGTACATGAATTTATGTTTTATGTCGGATAGGATTTTTTGAATAATTTTGTTTTCAATACCCGTTTGAACTCTGCTAAATTCTGAATGTTAGCAATATTTGGGGGAAGCTTATTCCAGATGACCGGGCCCGATATACAAAAAGCGCGATCATAGTACACGGGTTTATTTGACCGAGAGGGTTCAACTAATCGGTTAGCAGCATTCAAATCTGCTGACCTCAAAGAAAGCTGTCTATCACCTGGGTTTTGTCGGACACAGAGTTCAGGCTTATAGGCTGGTGCCTTTCCGTGGAGTGCTTTGAAGGTTGTTAAGCAAATCTTGAATTCTATTCTTTCAGGGCATCGAAGCCAATGAAGGCGATCCCTTAGAAGTGGAGTTATGTGACAATATTTAGGCTCACTATATATAATTCTCGCCGCAGCATTGAAGACAGACTGGATCCTATTGAGTTGTTTCTGGGGGAGACCAGCATATGCACTATTACAGTAGTCCATACGTGAGACAACAAAAGAATTTATTAGTGTTTTAGCTGCATCAGAGGGAAGGCATCTACTGATTGATTTTATCTGCCTAAGATGGAAAAAGCCAGAACTTACCGCCTTTGAGATTTGCGACTCAAGAGATAGACAACTGTCGATAGTGAAACCAAGAAATTTAATTTCTTTAGAAGGAATGATATCAGTGCCCTGAATTTGAATCGGACTGAAATCAAGAAGGTCCTGCCTTCCGGGAGAAGATATCCAAATGAACTCTGTTTTGGTAGGGTTAAGTTTAAGTTTATTAACAGACATCCAACTTGATACTGTGTCAATAAAGTCAACAACCTCATTTTTTAAGATGTGTTTTTCATCCGGAGAACAAAACTTGAAAATTATACGATCATCCGCATAGCCCTGTGATTCAAAGCCAGCCGAGTGAATGAGACGTTCAAGTCGATTTGTATACAAAATAAAGAGAATGGGACCCAGGACGGAACCTTGGGGAACTCCAAATTCAATTGGAGATTCAGGTGAAGTACATTTATTGAAAATTACTGAGCTTATTCGTCCAGACAGGTAAGATGTCATCCATTTTAGCACATCACCCCGAACGCCAAACACCTCGGGTGTTCCTTAACTCTAATACTGAAATTTCTAGAAGGCTTTCCTATATAAAAATAGTTGAATGTCTTTAATTATTAAATTTGTGTTATTATTATTGTTTACTAACATCAGTTATTTGTTACGTAAGATTTCATAAATTTTTCTTAAACCTTTTGTTTAATATATTATCTATTAATCTAGTACTACACCACCTTTATTTATACTTTAGCCGACCGGGTTTCGCTACTACCGTATCTTCTTCAGGGCAGTATACAACTAAACTATGAACTAAGATGCACATGTGTTATAGATTGATACAAACAGGCTAGTGAAGGGCCAAGGGTGGGAGATCAGCAGGTACCTGCTGATTTTATAAAAAATAAATAAATCATTTATGAAATATACAATGTGACGCCCTTATGGCTGTGCACAGCAAGTACGGTGTGTGCGGTGCACAGCAAGTACAGTGTGTGCGGTGCACAGCAAGTACAGTGTGTGCGGTACACGCGGCGGTCTAACCGAGGGGCGGCCTCTTGTAATAATCTCCCTGCGCTTGATTCAACGGTCTTAGTTTATTGTCAATAATTTTATATAAATTATCTTTAAATTAAGAAAGTCAAATAATTATGTATTTCTTTTAACTTAAAATAAATAATAAGAAAAAAATTAATAAAAATTATAAATAAAAAAATAAATAAAATACCGTTAGCCGTTGACCATTTAACGTATACCGTTTACCGTTGACCATTGACCGTTGGCCGTTGACCGTTTACTGCGTACTGTTTTATTTACTCCGCTCCTGAAAGGACCCCCAGTAGGAAAGGAAACGTTTAATCTAATTTACGCGCTATAAATGCCTAACGCGTCCAACCTGGAGATTCCGAATCGGGGTTTTTGGGGAGAACCATCAACCCGAAAATAATTAGTTCTTTATGTTAATGTTCTTGTTTTTATAACGTATTTTATTTGCTGAAAGAAGGTATCAAAGAGAAAAACAAAATACCTTTCGTTCTATTTTAATTTATGAAGACATCGAATTTTCTACCCTTGGTGGGTACTTTTGTAAATTAAAGGGATGTCCCTTTGGAAATTCTTAATGTATTTCCCGGTTCCGGGGTTGTGAACATCTAGGCAGGAAGGCTGGATACTGGAGACTGGAGACTCGGCTTACCGGGTCTTGCGGGTCCCGCAGACCTTACAGATAATCAGATCACTCGTTCGTAAAGATCCGCGAACCGTGAAGATTGATCTTTGCGAACCGGTTCGTTCAATCCGGGTGAAGATTCTGACACAAGTGACAATGAAACTATTATTTTTGCTTACGTTCGTAGGAGAAATCATTGTAACAGAAAATAGTATTGGGTTCATCCCTACTTATATAGAAAGGAATATTATCTGCGGACTGTTTGTTGCAGCAAAATAATTAAAACAAACATATAATTCTGTGTATACGATGTCCAAAGAGAGTAGAGAATTTACTCACTCTTCATGTACACTCAAGAGGGAATTTGGCAGTTCTTAGGCGAGGGTTTTAATCGCGCTCAGGTGTATTTACAGTACTTTATTACTTTAATAAATCACACATAAAACAAAAACCATAATGAAACTTATTTTGACCACGACATTTTAGTCTCATTTAGTAGAATTTTCTTTATCCGGGCTTCTTGAACTTAGTTTATTTATTTTATTTGTTTATTTGATACACACATTATTATCCAATAAAATGTAAGAAAGCTTTGAGTGCCCATTTAGGAACAAATCCCGTTTTAGAAACGATTATTATGGCAGGGGACTTAAATGGGTGGGTGGGAATTAGACGGGATGGATTTGAATCGGCTTTAGGTATGTATGGGAATAAAAGAACGAATGACAATTGTAACAGAATACTTGAAGTATGTTTAGAGTGGAACCTCTTTGTATCGAATACCTTCTTCGATCATAAAGGTATCCACCAATATACGTGGGAAAGAGGAAATGAGATGTCAATCATATATTTTGTGGTAATTGACTCTAGGTTGAGAGCCGTTACCGAAGACACAAGAGTCTTCAGAGGGGCTGAGATTGAAACCGACCACTTCCTGGTTGTGTCGAGAGTAAACCTCTCCCGCGGCTGGCGCTCTAAAGTGAAAACGGTGTCGACTCCAACAGTCAAAATAGAAAAACTACAAAACGACACTGTGAGAAGTATGTATGAGAGTTGTGTAGAGAGGAGATTGAATGAGAAGGAAATGAACGGTCTAAGTATAGATGAAACATGGAACCACATAAAAGTGAGTCTCTGTGAATCTGCTAGAGAGGAATGTGGAATAAGTACGCAAGGTAGGAAGAAAGGCGATGCATGGTGGGATGATGAAATTAAAGTACTGGTCTCAGAGAAAGAAGAAAGCGTGGTTATGTCTGATAACGACTGGCAATGCTCCTAGGGAAGAACGGAACAAAGCGAAAGAAGTATACAAGGGATGTAAGAAAAGAGTAAGTGTTGGAGTTAAATAACGCAAGAAACGTCTGGAAGAGGAAGAAGGAATCAAAATGACAAAACAATTCCAAGAAAATATTAAACTGTTTTCGAAGGAGGTCAAAAAGTCCCGAAATGGTCCAGAAAGCGGATGTATGAAAGTGATAAAATCAAAAGATGGAAAAATGTTAA
The DNA here is from genome assembly GCA_022606495.2 of Halesus radiatus. Taxonomy (NCBI): domain Eukaryota; kingdom Metazoa; phylum Arthropoda; class Insecta; order Trichoptera; family Limnephilidae; genus Halesus; species Halesus radiatus. Next base: position 44,277 of record JAHDVE020003500.1, read on the forward strand.
CGAATGAGAAAGAAATAAAAGTGAGATGGATGAATTACTTTGAAGAGGTTTTTGAAAGCAACCCGACTGATAGTGGTCCCAGTAGCGAATCAGGTATGAATGACGATGGCGTGAATGTTCCCAAAATCAGCATGGATGAAATAAAAAGATCGATTAAATGTATGAAGAATGGTAAGGCTGTTGGTTTCGACAATATTGCTGCTGAATACTTTATTTTATTTTTATTTTACTTTTTTTTGGGAAAATTAACAGCAAATCCATAATTTTCATACATATAACAATATAAACAATAAATTATGCCAATTATAAATTTTCCTCTGCTGATGATAAATACTATAAGTAAAGTGTGACAATGTACAGTTTTTCATCAATTAGCTTAAACAATGTCAGTCGGGGGAGGGGAGGGTGGATGGGAACATAGGAGTGGGATAAAGGTAAAAAGGAGATAGCCTCACATGTATAATTCTCACATGATTGCAAGCTTTTGAACCAGTGTTTAGAGGAGGGTTAAACGCCATTAGATTGGAGGAGGGCTGTGATCATGCCTCTATACAAAGGTAAAGGGTCACGTATGGAATGTGGAAATCACAGGGCTATTAGCCTGCTAAGTTCAGTTGGAAAGCTGTATGATAGGATATTGATTGAAAGGGTACAAACGAAAACAAAAGATAAAATATGGGATGTGCAAGGTGCATTTATGAGCGGAAGGTGGTGTGTGGATCAGATTTTCTCGTTGCGTATGCTAACAGAGAAGTTTCTGGCAAAAAACCAGACACTTTGTGCCTTTGTAGATCTACAAAAAGCATACGACCGAGTTGATTATGGAAGGTATTGTCCAAGTATGGAGTGAATACGAATCTCATACAGGCAATCGCGTCTCTGTACGAGGAAAGCGTTGCATGTGTTAGAGTAAACGGTGATTTTACGGAGTGGTTTGACATCACAGAAGGTGTTAAGCAAGGCTGCGTAATGTCACCATGGTTATTCAATCTATACATGGATAATTGTATGCAAGAATTGAAAGAGGTGGGCTTGGGCGGGAAAATGAGTAATCTGAAAGTATGTTTCCTGTTGTAGCGAAGCTAGCAGTCCACAATGGAGTGCTGATACCAACCCTGATGTATGGCAGTGAGGCATGGAATTGGCAGAAGAAGGATGAAAGTAAACTTAATGCCGTAGAAATGAGATCTCTGAGACGAATGTGTGGTAAAACCATGTACGATCGTGTGAAAATTTTTGAAATTTGTAAAGAATGCAAGGCTGATGTAAGCGTAATGAGTAAGATTAAGAAAGGGACGCTTAGATGGTTTGGGCATGTGGAGCGAATGAACGAAGAAAGGAGTGTAAGAAGAATGTATGACGCGAATGTGAATGGAAGAAGAAGCCGGGGACGCCCGAGGAAGACATGGCACGATCAAGTGAATCAAATACTTGAGTCGGGCCATGTCAGAAGTCGGAATAATAGAAGAGAATGTATGAGACGATTGTATGAATGTGAATGAAGCAAGAAGTGTATGCCAAGATCGAGTTGTTTGGCGGTCCGTCCTCTCTGCCTACCCCTTGCGGGGAAACGGCGTGATGGTTAGTTAGTTAGTTATAAAACAGTGTAATAATTAAGCACAAAGAGATGTGAAGAATGCTACAGAAAAAAACTTATGAACGTACTTATGAGGAGATGAGAAAAACAAATATTATACAGTAAACAATTATTTATATTTGTTTGATAGGCACTGGTGCGTGCTATGAGCAAAAAAAAAACGTTTAAAATTGGGTGCTTAAAAATATAATATTATCGATTAATATTGATAACATTGAGTTACGTATCATCACAGCTTTATGAGCCGACGACGAAACTCATGGATGCATCCCGCAGAGGGCGCAACTATTTGAATAAATGAGAACCTGTCGCGGGAGACCATCATCCGCCATCACCGGCGAGCGGATAAAATGTCGGTAACATGTGTGGGTGCAGATGTATCGCGGTAACCAGCGAGATACTTGAATCGTCGAGTATTGGATACGTGCGTACATATGCGATACTTTCGTACGAAGTTTCTGTCTTCTAGGCCGCTTCTATTTTACATGTTGATGAAGCTATATTTACTCGAGCTTATTTTTAACTCCAACGTATTTTATTTGAGAAGTAACGCAGATCCATGAAAAGCCACGGGATTGTATAAGTGAGCTGAAAATTTGAATGTTCGGTCGAGTGGAAGATGCATTCCGAATCGCCGCCGTGAGAGACACCGTTCAGAACCTTCAACCAATATGATAACTGGAATGTGTAATATTATCTGCCCTTCCTTACTCGAAAAAAATAATAAATAAATAAATACAAATAAACTCCGCCACACACGCTTCCAGTTACTGGGGCCGGTAAATATACCCATCCTCCTTGTTTTAACTTACTAACTAACCATCACTGCTTTCACCGCAGGGGTAGGCAGAGAGGACGGACCCCCAAATAATTCGCTATTAGCACACACCTCTTGCTTCGGTCACATTCATACATCGTCCCATACATACTCTGACTCTTCAAATGGTCCGAATCAAGTATTTGATTCATTTGATCATGTCATGTTTTCGGGTGTCCCCGACTTCTTTTACCATTCACATTCGCGTCACATATTCTCTCTACACTCCTTTCTTCATCATATGTATTTAAAATAAGAATTAAGTATTTTTTATTTGCATTTTAAAATTAGAATGTTACGAGTTACGTGTCACGTACTCGCATCAAAACCGAAGTTATGTTGCTTAAGGCGATCCCCCGGCTAAACTTCCAACGAAATCAGGCGCTCCTTATGCAGGTGGCGACAAGGTGAAAGTCCCGCTTAACATCGGCCGCATGTTTCGATTTACGCTAAAATCCATCACCAAAATGCGTGTTTTATTCTATTCTGTAAAGCTCAGACATAATTATTAAAATATTTTACGGTCATATTCTAAAAAACTTAATTCACCACAATGAACAATATCGGAAAAGGGGTTCGTAAGTAGGAGAGTTTGCGCTTTAACTAATTTTTGGATGTATGAAACATTATTTTTTTCCAGACTTATAAAAAGACACAACAAAAAAATGCCCTGTTAAACGAAAGGCCAAGGAGTGTTCCACTTGCGGTATTTAATTAAATCATCTACGATATTTCTAGGCCATCAAATTCTCAAACCGAAAACACAAGATTTTCCATTACTTCCCATTGCATCGGGTTAATAATATATCGGCTGAAAGTTTGCCGTCATATTCGATTTGAAAAAATGTATTCATATTTTGGGATGGTTTATATTTTTCTTGTAAAGTGTTTTATGTCGTATTTTCCTCATCGTATCAGGCGACCATAGCTGAATCCTTCATAGCTTATTTTATCGTCAAACAAATTTGCCGGAATCGGTGCGTGACTCCCCGTCGCGCCTTGCAGTGTGAGGAGATGGGATGGAAGGGAGGGGCGCGAGAGTTGGGAGAGGAGAGGGAGGGTAACGGCCGTTGCATGTCGTTAAGCAAATAGCTTCGGCTCAAAAACTGCAAGATACTTTGATCTAAGATTGCTTCCTTTGTGAGCGAGCGAACTCACCCTGCTCACCCTGCTCACCCTGCACACCCTGCTCACACTAGAGCCCTTTGATACAAAGTGTTAGACTTCATTATAGGAGCTGTGAGAATTGCCTATGCAAATGTTGAGAAAAATGAAGCCCCCGATTGTAGCGTCGGCAACACAATTTATAAAACTGTATTGTATCTTACCACACGTTCATATTTTATTTGTTCACTGCTTGTACAGATCCAGGATATCCAGATAGAGCGAATAAACAAAGAAAAAGTGTAAAGAGAATAAATGACGCGAGTGTGGTGTGAATGGATGAAGAAACTGGGGACATCCAAGGAAGATATGGTACGATCGAGTGAATCAAATACTTGAGTCGGGCCATGTTAGAAGTCGGAATAACAGAAGAGAATGTATGAGACGTTGTATGAATGTGAATGAAGCAAGAAGTGTATGCCATGATCGAGTTGTTTGGCGGTCCGTCCTCTCTGCCTACCCTTGCGGAGAAACGGCGTGGTGGTTAGTTAGCTGTATAAATCTGGTTCCACTGTATAATAATCATGTTTTTCTTATTTGTTACAGGTGAGTTAATATTCTCCTAAAATTTCAATCCGATGACTTCGGACGATAAGGATCCACTGGCGCTGCACCATGATGGTTTGTGTCCACTTCCATGCATCCAGCATCACAGCTCTCTTCCAATGCTTCCCCACTAATCTAATTTTATCCCACGCATTGAGTACAGAATAATTTTATCCGTATTTCGGCAACGTGTTTAGAATTTTCCTTCAGCTTCTAAAACTGTATAGAAGTTTTTACAAAATCAAGAGTTTTCCACCCTCCTTAGTCGGGAAAGTTTCTCTGCCAACTTAATACAGGTTTTTATAAAACTCACGTTTCTCAAATACAGACCCCACCTCTTTCTACGGTTTCATCTGATTGTTCAAACAACAGGAGATGTTGTATCTGCCACATAAACTTTTGTGAACTAAAGCGGAAAGAACCTCTTCTTCTGAGAAATGATCAACAATTGCATTATAATCCGACATTTCATCCACCTAAAATATGCAATTAGATTTATACATTTACAACGTCTAGCACGATCTCCTAAACAGATAACGTAACCATGGAATTATATATCAGCGCTGTCTTTGTTCCTTGTAGGCTATATATTGTATCTTCTGTATGTATCTGAACATATTTAACTTTCATATGTATGTATGTATGTATGTATATGTGTTGAGAAACAGCCTGTGCTCAAAGTCCCTTTCCCATTTCACCGTTTTGGTATAGGTATCCACTTAACGAAAACCGAGAGAGCATCCTTTTAATCCAAGGCGGAATCCGCCCCATCGTATCTTTCGAAGCTCGCTCTCGAGCCGGGTGTGTACGCGTAGGAAGTATAGTCTGTGTGTAGGAAGGTGGGCTCGGCTTAAGGAGGGTCGTTCTATTAACCCGGGAGTTGAGATCGGCCGAGGGAGTGACCCGCCCCGCCGCGTCACGTGATCGCTTGCCGGTGTTCTGGTAGCCGTGTGTACCCGGCTTAACCCCCGACCCACATGAGGGTATCCTCTGCTCGCAATTTAAAACAAAGTACACATAAAGCTTAGTCTGCTTACTTTTTGAACTGAAATATACGTTTACTTTGCCGCTTCACCTACAATGCATCGAGATCCTTAGAAGATGTTTGTTATATTAAACGTTCTTATCGCTCACAGAACCGGGCTAACATTCTGTGAAAATATCAAATATTTATCTATCTAAACTTTCAGTTTTAAAATTGTAATTTTTAATAATACGATTAAATTATCCATTTACAGGATGGACTGAACACACTTAACTAGTAATCTTTCATAATACGATTAAATTATCCATTTACAGGATGGACTGAACACACCTAACTAGTAATCTTTCATAATACTATTAAATTATCCATTTACAGGATGTACTGAACACACCTAACTAGTAATCTTTAATAATACGATTAAATTATCCATTTACAGGAAGGACTGAACACACTTAACTAGTAATCTTTCATAATACGATTAAATTATCCATTTACAGGATGGACTGAACACACCTAACTAGTAATCTTTCATAATACTATTAAATTATCCATTTACAGGATGTACTGAACACACCTAACTAGTAATCTTTCATAATACGATTAAATTATCCATTTACAGGGTGGACTGAACACACCTAAGTAGTAATCTTTCATAATACGATTAAATTATCCATTTACAGGATGGACTGAACACACCTAAATAGATTTTTTCATAGACACATATAATTACCGTATTATAATAGTGTTGTCAATATGTATTTCATACACCTACGAGATCAACTCGTTCCAAAATCCTGTTTAAATGTTACAACACCAGGACTGAGCAATACAAACACTCGCTTGTACCTTGATTACATGAAGTTAGTCATGGATACGCAGATGTAGCGAATCTGTTTAACTGCGCGGAAGGTAAGTACAAGAAGGCTGTACTATCATATCTTTTCAATCAATATTAATATAACTTAAGTTTCCTATATGTTTTATATGTAGGCATATCTTTTACTTTTATATCTTTCATGATCTTTTATTCTTTATATACTCTCTGATGTCATTGTACGACCTATTTATTATATTATTATATATAATATGGCTCAACACATACATCTGTTTGAAACCATTTCAATTTAATTAAAATAATAATAATTCAATATTTTCCTGACGAAGAAATAGTGCTTCCTAAACCGGTCGACCAATATATTAAATTGAAGTGGTTTATAAAAAAATTATGTTTTTATATTACAATTGTATCTTATGACGGTTCTTGTTTCATATTCACCTGAAATTTAAGAACATCCAACGCCATAGCCTCGATAACCGAATATATTCAAAATTCTTTAGATTCGCATAAAAAATCCATTGCCATATTCCTCGACCTTTCTAAAGCCTTTGAATCCATAAATCTCACACACCTTAAAATATAGGGATTACTGATAATGAAGTGACATTTTTTTAAAGACTACACGGAATACAGAATTCAAACGGTTAAACCGAACAACATAACCAGCAAATTTATTGATGTCAAATTCGGGGTGCCTCAATGAAGTTTTCTGGGTCCAATCCTGTTCTTAATTTACATAACTGACCTGTCACATACAATGTGAAGGCGAAATCATAAGTTTTGCAGATACCATTAAATTGGAAAAATTGGGCAGAAACATTCAAGAAAGCAGAAGTCATTCTAAACGTAATCAAAACATGGCTAGACTATCACTCACTTACACTTAATGCTAAAAAATTCAAATTCATCACTTTTAAAATAAACAATACTTTTTCAAGAATTTCCAAGAATTTCCTTTTCTTGGGTTGGAATCGAAAAATGGAAGTGGGTAGCATGAAATATCAGGAAACTGGAAACGAAAAGCAAGAAGAAGAAGCGGGAAGCGACGATAAGAAAAACCAAAACATAAATGCAGGGAAGTTAGGAACTGAAACAATAAGAAACGGGAAATAAGAAAGGCGGGAAACAAGAAGAAGCAGGAAGCAAGAAATTAAAATCAACGCTCAATCCATTCCTTTAGTCCTATCTATTCTACATTTCCATATTGGCTTTAGGTTGCCATGTACGAGTATACCGCCTAATTAAATTATATCCTCCTTCTCATCCTTAGAGCATGTGCTCCAAATTCTAACTTAATCAGTGTTCCCTGGGCCCTGGTGTTCTGGTGGGACTCTTTACTCAGTGCACTCTTACTTTAGTCTCTTATTTACACGTTTTCTTAGTACATTTTTTTAAAATAAATATTTTTTAAATTACTACAAATTACGTATTTATTTAACATTTGCCTCATTCCATCTTTCAATTCACATTTACGAACACCGTTGTATAAAGTAAAAATATACAGATAGAGATATATTTTTGAGTAAGATTGTTGAGAAATGTTTATGTTTTAAGTTTGTTATATATTGTAAGCGACCATTGTCGTTACAAGACTGTAAACATGTAGGTGCTGGATTAAGCCACTTTCTATGCTGGTACGGGGCCGACTATCCTTGAGGCAGGTTCAGGAATCCTTCAGGTGGGAGGCAGGAGAAGTGAAAGACTTTATATGGTTACAAGATGTGACTGGGTACGAGTCACGATTGCTCGTCCGAGTGTGACTGGTTTTATTTTCGGAAATTTTCGCTTTTATAGCATTACAAAGTGATACAAGTTTTCTACACTAGGGGCGCTGCTGAGGCAGACATGTAAATGAGGGTCCGTGCACGGTACTGCGCTGCTACGGGGTTAGTTGCATTGTCAAAAACCCGCAACACGGTATCGTGCTGTCGCGGAGTCGGATGTGTTATCGAAGTGATAGGAAAATCTGCCACACGGTATTGGGCTCCTGCGGAGTCAATCTATTATGGAAATTACCGTGTGCTCCAATCACGTCGATAACACTGCGAGACGAAACAAATGTTATAAATCTTACATAAGATACAATGCCAATAGTACAATACAAATCACGAAGTACATTGATAAACATAATGTTGATCACGTCGGTTACACTCCCCCCGTGCAGTGAAACTGGACTTATTTTCTTCGAGACGTGTTCGTCGTTGTCCACGGCGGCCGGAAACGCTCCCCCCATCGGGAATAATAGCCGGGGCGATGTCGCGTCTCCTGAGAAGACAGCGGGCTTCTGGGATCCGCGTATAATCCTGCGGGATCGGGTCTGTGGCCGGATGGTGTGATGCTGTACACCTGAGTGCGGCAGCTATCGTCTCTACGGTGGGGCCCGCCTATGGCAGGGCTGCGTGCAGAGCCGGACACTTTGAAGTCGGGTAGTGCGAGGCTGCACATCTCAATGCAGCAATTATCATCACTTCGGTGTGGCCCGCCTATAGCAGGGCTGCGTGCAGAGCCGGACACTTTGGGGTCGGCTGGTGCGAGGCTGTACACCTGAGTGCGGCAGCTATTATCTCTTCGGTGGGGCCCGCCTATAGCAGGGATGGCAGTTTGCGTTTAGAGCCGGACACTTTGGGGTCAGGCAGTGCGGGGCTGCACATCTCAGCGCAGCAGTTATTTATGTGTCGGTAGAGCCCGCTTACAGCAGGGCCGTGAGCAGAGCCGGACACTTCGGGGTCGGGCAATGCGAGGCTGCATTCTCAGGGCAGCAGTTGTTGTCATGCAGATGGGGCCCGCCTATAGCAGGGCCGTGCAGAGCCAGACACTTCGGGGTCGGGCAGTGCGAGGCTGCACACTCAGTGCAGCACATTGTTGTTTCGGTGGGGCCCGCCTATAGCAGGGCCATGTGCAACGCCGGATACTTCGGGATCGGGCGGTGCGAGGCTGCGCACCTCCGGGCAGCAGTTGTTGTGACGGGGCCCGCCTATAGCAGGGCCGTGAGCAGAGCCAGACACTTCGGGGTCGGGCAATGCGCAGCTGCACACTTCAGGGCGGCAGTCGTTGTCGAGTAGATGGGGCCCGCCTATAGCAGGGCCGTCAGCAGAGCCAGACACTTCGGGGTCGGGCAATGCGCAGCTGCACACTTCAGGGCAGCAGACAACATTGGGTAGATGGGGCCCGCCTATAGCAGGGCCGTGAGCAGGGCCAGACACTTCGGGGTAAGGCAATGCGCAGCTGCACACTTCAGGGCAGCAATCATTGTTGTAAAGATGGGGCCCGCCTATAGCAGGGCCGTGAGGAGAGCCAGACACTTCGGCGTCGGGCAATGCCAAGCTGCGCACTTCAGGGCAGCAGTAATCGTCATGTAGATGGGGCCCGCCTATAGCAGGGCCGTGAGCAGAGCCAGACACTTCGGGATCGGGCAATGCGAAGCTGCGCACTTCAGGGCAGCAGTCGTTGTCGAGTAGATGGGGCTCGCCTATAGCAGGGCCGTGAGCAGAGCCAGACACTTCGGGGTCAGGCAATGCGCAGCTGCACACTTCAGGGCAGCAGTCATTGTTGTGTAGATGGGGCCCGCCTACAGCAGGGCCTTGGGCAGAGCCAGACACTTCAGGGTCAGGCAATGCGCAGCTGCAAACTTCAGGGCAGCAGTTGTTGTTGTGGAGACGGGGCCCGCCTATAGCAGGGCCGTGAGCAGAGCCAGACACTTCAGGGTCAGGCAATGCGCAGCTGCAGACTTCAGGGCAGCAATGATTGTTGATTTGGTGGGGCCCGCCTATAGCAGGGCCATGTGCAGCGCCGGATACTTCGGGATCGGGCGGTGCAAGGCTGCGCACTTCGGGGCAGCAGTGATTATTCTTCCGGTGGGGCCCGCCTATAGCAGGGCCATGTGCAGCGCCGGATACTTCGGGATCGGGCGGTGCGAGGCTGCGCACCTCCGGGCAGCAGTTGTTGTGACGGGGCCCGCCTATAGCAGGGCCGTGAGCAGAGCCAGACACTTCAGGGTCAGGCAATGCGCAGCTGCAGACTTCAGGGCAGCAGTTGTTGTGACGGGGCCCGCCTATAGCAGGGCCATGTGCAGCGCCGGATACTTCGGGATCGGGCGGTGCGAGGCTGCGCACCTCCGGGCAGCAGTTGTTGTGACGGGGCCCGCCTATAGCAGGGCCATGTGCAGAGCCAGACACTTCAGGGTCGGGCAATGCCAAGATGCACACTCCAGGGCAGCAATCATTGTCATGTCGATGGGGCCCGCCTATAGCAGGGCCATGTGCAGCGCCGAATACTTCGGGATCGGGCGGTGCGAGGCTGCGCACTTCCGGGTTTGTGTCAGTGCTCAACAGCAAAGGGAGCCCAGACGCGGCGATCAGTTGCTCGATCTGCCTGTTTCGTATTCTTATTTCTTGCAACTCTTCTCGCATCCGACGGATTATTTTTTTCTTGGAATCCTCACTCTTGGATGTGAGGTACTCGTCCGCAGAGGCTACTGTGCTCCGTGTCGTGTCGGTATTTGTGGCTAGAGCCGCTGCCGTAACAGCTCGTGCTCTAGAATCCCAGGCGGCCGTACTTGCTTGTTCGGGAACGTGTGTCGCTGGGTCGGCGGTAACCGGGCCGAGGGGTGCCGGGCGGAAGGGTGCGGGGCCAGAGACTGTAGCGCCGAGCGCTACAGAATTGTAACTATAGCCATTCCGTTCGAGCCCGCGGGGAGTGAGGTTGTAAGCAGCTGGGCTGCCATGTAATGCACCGGGCGCTGCGGGGGTAGGGGGCGCAAGACCGGGCCCTACAGCGTAGTGGCGGCTAGCATCATTTCGCTTGTGGCCGTGGGAAGCGAGATCCAATGTAGCTCCGCCGGCGTATGACGTGTCGGGCGCTGTGGGTCGTGCCGGGCCGAGGGGTGCGGGGCCAGAGACTGTAGCGCCGAGCGCTACAGAATTGTAACTCGCGTCATTCCGTTCGAGCCCTCGGGGAGTGAGGTCGTAAGCAGCTGGGCTGCCATGTAATGCACCGGGCGCTGCGGAGGCAGGGGGCGCAAGACCGGGCCCTACAGCGTGGTGGCGGCTATCGTCATTTCGCTCGTGGCCGTGGGAAGCGAGGTCCGATGTAGCTCCGCCGGCGTATGACGTGTCGAGCGCTGCAGGTCGTGCTGGGCCGGACATTTCCGGCTGCGGCCGCTGTGTTCCGCCATTTTGTAATGTGCGGAATGCTTCCACCATTAATGCAGCAATCTGGGAGAGCGGGTCCGCTCTGTTCTTTGCCCAATTTTGGGTTCGACGCGCCGAGTCATCCGTTGTAGTTTGACCCGGGAATGTCGCGTTCGCGTTTGTGGGGGGTCGTTTGGCCGTGCATCGCGACGTGGGATGCTGGAAGCCGGTACTCTGCGCCTTGTGTGAAGCCTTGTGGGGCGCCTTATGTGGAGCGTTGTGGGGCGCCTTGTGTGGCCGTACGCTTCTGGGTAACGGCCGGTGACATCTTGTTAGATCACCTGGGTAGCGGCTGGGTACTAGATCCGTAGTCCGGGGATCACTATGTGACTCGATCCGTGCTCGAGAGGACCACTTGTAAGCGACCATTGTCGTTACAAGACTGTAAACATGTAGGTGCTGGATTAAGCCACTTTCTATGCTGGTACGGGGCCGACTATCCTTGAGGCAGGTTCAGGAATCCTTCAGGTGGGAGGCAGGAGAAGTGAAAGACTTTTTATGGTTACAAGATGCGACTGGGTACGAGTCACGATTGCTCGTCCGAGTGTGACTGGTTTTATTTTCGGAAATTTTCGCTTTTATAGCATTACAAAGTGATACAAGTTTTCTACACTAGGGGCGCTGCTGAGGCAGACATGTAAATGAGGGTCCGTGCACGGTACTGCGCTGCTACGGGGTTAGTTGCATTGTCAAAAACCCGCAACACGGTATCGTGCTGTTGCGGAGTCGGATGTGTTATCGAAGTGATAGGAAAGTCTGCCACACGGTATTGGGCTCCTGCGGAGTCAATCTATTATGGAAATTACAGTGTGCTCCAATCACGTCGATAACACTGCGAGACAAAACAAATGTTATAAATCTTACATAAGATACAATGCCAATAGTACAATACAAATCACGAAGTACATTGATAAACATAATGATGCCAAATTGGAAAGAATCATGATTCTTACGAATAAACGATCACGTCGGTTACATATATAAAAAAACATAAATAACCTTACCTGTAAATTTTGAGTTTAGAATCACAAGTACCCTTTAGACAAACTACAAAAAAGTGGTTTAACTGGACTTTTTTGCATTGTATATTTTCTTTTGTAAAATGTAAATAATAATAAAAAATACGTCTTCAATAACTGTAAATTCACTTTGTGGTATCATTTTAAATTAAATAATATAAAATGTTTACTTGTACCATTATGCCCATGAGCCATATTAGTGCTGCCTTTTGAAATACCAAGCGCCATGAATTTTTAGCTACCTTTAAATGTCAGACTGTATTTAAGTTTGAACGTCATTATTGATGTTTTTAAAAATCGACTGGTGTACGGACAAGTCAACCATACCGTTTTATTTATAAAATATTTATTAATTTCTCGGTAAATAATACCAATAGCGCCACGCAAAGACTACTTCTACCTCGACTTGGCCATTTCCCCAAAGTCGTAACGAAACGTCTTTTAAAGCTCATCCTCGGCGGGTTTGCATTTGAAGTATGGGTCTGCCGCTGAGAGATCCCATTCCTATTGTTCATAAGAAAGCTATAGAGGTTAGAGAGGAGTTATCAGCAGAAAGCAGGTACAGGCGTCTGCGACTTGTTTAATGAAGTTTATAACCCTTATTCATTAACACGTTGGTAAACCTAGAATTCCTAAGAACCGAAAATACCTAATTTTGAAGGTACCTACCTGCATGACGCTAAACTTAATATAGCAGTGTTACAATTATATCACTGTACAGCTACAGAAATAAAGAATCAAATACAAAACACATTTGTATCACCCGGCTTATCTTGATTGCAATTGAGTTCGGGATGAAACTTTGCAATCATCATAAGGATAGCAGCCAATAATATGGGATTTACAAAAATTGAGGATAATATTAACAAGTCTTGAACTTGAAGTATGATATCGGTGTAAATGACGTAATTTGAACTGGTCTCATTAGCTAAGTTGGTTAAGCGGTTACCCCGGATAGGTAGAGGTCCTGGGTTCGAGTCCCAGATGCGACTGAAATCTTTTTATTTTCCGTTGTTTTTTCGATTTCGTGGTTCATTTGGGATTTGTTAATATTATCTTCTTCAATGATTAAATATTACAATGAGGTTTACAAACTTCAATAAGTTATAAAAATAAAAAAAATTGTAAGGTGGGATGATTTAAGTGCAGCGGAGTGGTTTCGGTGTAAGTATTCTTTTGGTGTTAATATATTTTCCATTTCAGATCTCCCCATGTAACATATTCAGCGTTTTATTTTATTGATCATTGTACTTGTGATTTTTAAAGGAGAGTGGGTTTTTGTTGTAGAGTTTAGTACCATAGTATAAAAAGCTTTTTTGTCCAAATGTTGTGTTTGTGGTTGTTTGTAGATTTGGGGTTTTGACTCTGAGATCTAGTATTTCTAATATGTGTGTTTGTCTTTATTTCTGTTTTTTTTTTTGTATGTTTATCGAACGTGGATATGATAAATAAACTCAAGCATTTCAAAAACGTAAACAAAACAATAATACGGCGAGTTGAATCCTGCGTGTATCAAAACGTGTCATATAGAGGCAGATCCGAGTTTGTAAACAAGATTGTCATAACAAAATACGAGCAAGTCAAGGCTTGTGTTCACACCTGTTAAACTTTATCAAAACAACAACACGTCAGTTGAACGACCTGTGAAACAAACAAGTTGATCAAAACAACACGTGAAAATAACCAAGTCAAGATTGCACAACCAAATTCAATACTAAGCGAGCCAAAGGCCTATATTTCCTCATAAACAAATCAAAATTACACCAGAAAATGAAATGATTTCGTAACACCTGCAAATAACCTTGCCGGCGCCCTATAAAAATCGTACATAGGCACGCGCTCTATTTCCGTTCACGACTCCGACCAAGCAACATCTCCACTGTAACGCTGCTCCACCGTGAAAATCGGCAACCATAATTTATATTCAATCTACCCGGACCTACTCTCCTCACCAAGTGAGAGATCTCCACTCTACCCGAATTGCTCTTTTCACCAAGTGAGAGATCTTCACTCCACCCAGCCTACCCACAAGCTTGCAGCGACCGGCCCGACCCTAAAGCCGTCCCCAGATATGCCGCAACCTGAGCCCGACAGCAACCCAGCCTACCCACGAGCTTGCAGCGACCGGCCCGACCCTAAAGCCATCTCCGGATATGCCGCAACCTGAGCCTGAAAGCCACCCAGCCTACCTACCCACGAGCTTACAGCGACCGGCCCGATCCTAAAGCCGTCCCCGGATATGCCGCAACAACCTGAGCCCGACAGCCACCCAGCCTACCCACGATCTTGCAGCAACCGGTCCGACCCTAAAGCCGTCCCCGGATATGCCACAACAACCTGAGCCCGACAGCCACCCAGCCTACCCACGAGCATGCTGCAACCGGTCCGACCCTAATGCCATCCCCGGATATGCCGTAACCTGAGCCCGACAGCCACCTAGCCTACCCACAAGCTTGCCGCAACCGGTCCGACCCAAATGCCGTCCCGGATATGCAGCAAACCTCGCTCATATGACAGCTGACACCACCTCGAGCGATCGAGCATACTGGCCAGTGCTACAAATCAAGTACGCTCCAGGCGACGACATCCTCATTTGGAAACTACCAAACAGCTTTCTCAGGAGGACTAGCGAATCACAAAAGCGATACATCGGCCTACACGTCTCGTACAGTATGCATGAACGTAAAGTAATATTGTTTTTTGTTTTATTGAAATAATGTTAAGATTTCGCCAGGGCTAGTTCTTACAGGGACTTTATGAATAATTTATATGATGACTTTTTGTGTTCTAATGAGTAAATTAAGAATATTATCATTAGTACTGCCCCATCCAATAATACAATATTCTAATAGTGATTGGCAGAGAGCCATGGAGATCTTAATCGGATCTTTTGTACCGAGGACATTCCTGATTGTTTAAAAAAAAGTTTTTTAATTAATGTAAACAAATAATGTGGTCAGTTCAATTTAATTTGTGCAAGGTTATTTGCAGGTGTTACGAAATCATTTCATTTTCTGGTGTAATTTTGATTTGTTTATGAGGAAATATAGGCCTTTGGCTCGCTTAGTATTGAATTTGGTTGTGCAATCTTGACTTGGTTATTTTCACGTGTTGTTTTGATCAACTTGTTTGTTTCACAGGTCGTTCAACTGACGTGTTGTTGTTTTGATAAAGTTTAACAGGTGTGAACACAAGCCTTGACTTGCTCGTATTTTGTTATGACAATCTTGTTTACAAACTCGGATCTGCCTCTATATGACACGTTTTGATACACGCAGGATTCAACTCGCCGTATTATTGTTTTGTTTACGTTTTTGAAATGCTTGAGTTTATTTATCATATCCACGTTCGATAAACATACAAAAAAAAAACAGAAATAAAGACAAACACACATATTAGAAATACTAGATCTCAGAGTCAAAACCCCAAATCTACAAACAACCACAAACACAACATTTGGACAAAAAAGCTTTTTATACTATGGTACTAAACTCTACAACAAAAACCCACTCTCCTTTAAAAATCACAAGTACAATGATCAATAAAATAAAACGCTGAATATGTTACATGGGGAGATCTGAAATGGAAAATATATTAACACCAAAAGAATACTTACACCGAAACCACTCCGCTGCACTTAAATCATCCCACCTTACAATTTTTTTTATTTTTATAACTTATTGAAGTTTGTAAACCTCATTGTAATATTTAATCATTGAAGAAGATAATATTAACAAATCCCAAATGAACCACGAAATCGAAAAAACAACGGAAAATAAAAAGATTTCAGTCGCATCTGGGACTCGAACCCAGGACCTCTACCTATCCGGGGTAACCGCTTAACCAACTTAGCTAATGAGACCAGTTCAAATTACGTCATTTACACCGATATCATACTTCAAGTTCAAGACTTGTTAATATTATCCTCAATTTTTGTAAATCCCATATTATTGGCTGCTATCCTTATGATGATTGCAAAGTTTCATCCCGAACTCAATTGCAATCAAGATAAGCCGGGTGATACAAATGTGTTTTGTATTTGATTCTTTATTTCTGTAGCTGTACAGTGATATAATTGTAACACTGCTATATTAAGTTTAGCGTCATGCAGGTAGGTACCTTCAAAATTAGGTATTTTCGGTTCTTAGGAATTCTAGGTTTACCAACGTGTTAATGAATAAGGGTTATAAACTTCATTAAACAAGTCGCAGACGCCTGTACCTGCTTTCTGCTGATAATTCCTCTCTAACCTCTATAGCTTTCTTATGAACAATAGGAATGGGATCTCTCAGCGGCAGACCCATACTTCAAATGCAAACCCGCCGAGGATGAGCTTTAAAAGACGTTTCGTTACGACTTTGGGGAAATGGCCAAGTCGAGGTAGAAGTAGTCTTTGCGTGGCGCTATTGGTATTATTTACCGAGAAATTAATAAATATTTTATAAATAAAACGGTATGGTTGACTTGTCCGTACACCAGTCGATTTTTAAAAAAATCAATAATGACGTTCAAACTTAAATACAGTCTGACATTTAAAGGTAGCTAAAAATTCATGGCGCTTGGTATTTCAAAAGGCAGCACTAATATGGCTCATGGGCATAATGGTACAAGTAAACATTTTATATTATTTAATTTAAAATGATACCACAAAGTGAATTTACAGTTATTGAAGACGTATTTTTTATTATTATTTACATTTTACAAAAGAAAATATACAATGCAAAAAAGTCCAGTTAAACCACTTTTTTGTAGTTTGTCTAAAGGGTACTTGTGATTCTAAACTCAAAATTTACAGGTAAGGTTATTTATGTTTTTTTATATATAACAAACTTAAAACATAAACATTTCTCAACAATCTTACTCAAAAATATATCTCTATCTGTATATTTTTACTTTATACAAACGGTGTTCGTAAATGTGAATTGAAAGATGGAATGAGGCAAATGTTAAATAAATACGTAATTTGTAGTAATTTAAAAAATATTTATTTAAAAAAAATGTACTAAGAAAACGTGTAAATAAGAGACTAAAGTAAGAGTGCACTGAGTAAAGAGTCCCACCAGAACACCAGGGCCCAGGGAACACTGATTAAGTTAGAATTTGGAGCACATGCTCTAAGGATGAGAAGGAGGATATAATTTAATTAGGCGGTATACTCGTACATGGCAACCTAAAGCCAATATGGAAATGTAGAATAGATAGGACTAAAGGAATGGATTGTGCGTTGATTTTAATTTCTTGCTTCCTGCTTCTTCTTGTTTCCCGCCTTTCTTATTTCCCGTTTCTTATTGTTTCAGTTCCTAACTTCCCTGCATTTATGTTTTGGTTTTTCTTATCGTCGCTTCCCGCTTCTTCTTCTTGCTTTTCGTTTCCAGTTTCCTGATATTTCATGCTACCCACTTCCATTTTTCGATTCCAACCCAAGAAAAGGAAATTCACAATCTAAATTATATTTAAAAACAAAACAATAAAATTTGACTTGAGTCATTTTTCTTCTGGACGTTTTTGTTTACAATCTTAGAGTAATAATATACCTGTTACTCTAAGTTTGTCTAAGTTACTAAAAACTGTCAAATTCAAACGTGAAGCATAACCTCAAATCTGAATGCAAATTGCTATAATTGTTTAAAAATCAGCATAAATCCCCCAAAATATCGTTTAAATGCTTACGAAATCGATAAAATTTGTCAACAGACCATAATACCTTCCCAGTCATTTCAGTAGCGCATTTGAAAACGTCCTCAAAGTTAGACAGGAGTTTCGTAGCTTGAAATTCAGTTAAACAGCCCCAGAATACGCAGTAAATAACTGTGTGTTCGAAAAAGCACTCAGAATGCGGATATGCTCGGCCAGTGGCCCTTTGTGTTTGCCCGAAATATCGACAGCGCCCATCTTGGCCGATGTCGCTGCGTCGCTGTTTGTGTCCGACCGAGAACATGATAGTCGAGTAACTTCAGGCGCGAGTAAAGTGCACTGCATGGACCTGCCGCCGAAAGCCCCGTTCTAACCTCTCATTCTAGTTATGTTCATTCAATTTCACATTATATGTGCATTATAGTTTTTTGTAAAATGTGTTTATGCACCGCAATTTTCTTAATTTGAATCTACTCAAAACCATTTATTATTCACCGTGCCAATCTCTAACCATCCATTACCGGCTTAAATATCAGATTGATATCAGCAAGTGCCGCTAGCACATAAAACACAGTTTACAATTATTTGAAATAAATGAAATAAAATCTCTACAGTCAATAGGCAGCCCGCTCGCTGGGTAGAGAATATTATCTCCACATTTATGCACCTCTAACTACAATTGACACAGAAAAAGGTATAGATGTTTCCCGGCACTGTACACAAAAATTAAAAAATATGGTATTATGTGCCAATCTTTAATCGAATACGCTATTATAGCCTGGGGCGGAGCTACTGCTGCCGCCATTGATTCTATCCTTAAAGCTCAGAAACTAATTATATGGATTATTCTAAAACTACCGATCACCTGCAGTTCCGACGAAATCTTTAGGAGTATCTGTGTTTAGGATATTAGCCAACTTTATGCCACAAGCATACTTACATATCTCTTTAAACGCAGAACTCTATTTGACAGTGTCCAAACTGCTCGCGATAATAGATATAAAGGACATAATCTCTTACTTATCCCTCAAGCTAAAACGACATTTGGCCAAAGAAATTTTGGATACTTTGCAACAAAGCTAAATAATGTACTTCCACTGTCCATCAGACTGAACACAAATTATGATAAATATAAATTGAACACCAAGATTTTGATCGCTAACCAAAACAGATCAAAATTCAATGATTTTCTTTAAAACATCCCTATAAGTATGACACGATGCTCTATTGACGCTTCAAACATTACCATAACATCATACTGTAAATTGTAAAAGTTTGCCTGTTCTCAACACAGGTTTTACCAGTAAGACAGGCACAGTTCCATTAAGGCTGCTCTCTAATGGTCCGGTAAGGAATGAACATTTCACTCGCTACTGGAGACACTGCGCAGAAAAGTCCCACAATGGACTGCGTTGCAAACCGTTATCTTATTTTAGCAAACTTGACTTTTCTGTGCAGTGTCTGCGGTAACGAGTGAAATGTTCATTCCTCACCGGACCGTCAGAGAGCAGCCTAAGGGCCCCGCGACGGCCATCATGTAGAGCAGTGGTCCCCAACCCATGGGCTGCACCGCCTGCTTAAAAATCTAAATAATTTTTTGAAAAAATCGTCACGCAAGGGCATGCTTAAAAAAATTGTCAACAAACCAGGCGAATCGAGTATGCATGCGAAAGAAGAAGATCAAATGCTGGATATTGCAAATGACAGCAGCCTCAAAACTATATTCGAGACAACAACTCTGCCTTTGACGAGATTAAAGTCATGGCGGAATACCCTGGGAATGCCACCACAGCACTTAAACTCCTATGGTCAATGTTTGGGGACCACTGATGTAGAGGGCCCATGAGAAGGAATTCATAACCTTAGAGTAACAATATAAACAATGGTATATTATTACTCTATGTTCATAGCATAGATAAGTTCTTCCGATCCTCGCGCCAGCCGCCCGCGCCAGTCGTCCGCACTTCTGGCTGGCCTTCCCCGCTCCGGCATTATCCAATGGATAGCCTGCTATACAGAATTTCTCAGCGAAAGCCACCACTATACTAATTTTTATAGACTAATAAAAAAAGGAAGGAAATTGAATTACCATCAAAACTTATTTATCGTAAAATAATCCGCTAAGGTTGCCAACCTTCAACATCAACAACAAATGTTTGTTGGAAATGTCAGACCGGAAATTTATTAACAGCCTAAAAAAAAACAAATTGTTCAGCAGTTCAGACATAAAATAAAATAAATTAAGAAGTCGAGGGGCAAAAAACGCAATTTCTAAAGAGGAAAGATACAGATGCGTACTTAGGAGTGAATTAATCAATGGACCAGCCCGCGCCCGCCGCCGAGGCCGAGAGCGCCCAGGGCCGGGGAGGGGGCAGTGGACGGGGACAGGTCGGCCGAGGGAATTTTCATTACATACTGTGTATAGAAAGATGTGGTTTTAAATATTTTCAAATTGCAAAACCTTTTTAGGAAAGAGAGCGTACTTAGGGCAGCTATAACAAGGCGTGGGTAGATTATTGTTTTACGTATTTTATTAAAGTTTAAAATCAACAAAAAAACATGGTTATACGAGTATGCATGTTAAACCTGTTTCAGCAGTAACAAAAAAAACAACCATTTAAAATAAAGCACGCTGCATGAAACCTAGGTACAATGAACGCATTGGAGGAAACTAATTACGCCGCGATTGCAACTCACCATTACTCTTCATTCTGGCTATATAATATTAAGTTAAACAAAGTTTTCAAGGCAAATATGTAAATGAAAAAATGAAAACAAAAAAACCTATATACATAAACAATAGGGAAATAACACAAATATTTTTTTTTTTAAAACACAGATACAATAGAAATACATAACAATAATTTACAAGAGAGAAATATACCTTCATCACAAATCCGAAAAACTTAGGTACGGCCATCAGAACAGAGTTGGTATCTATGATAAATGGTTTTCCAAATAGCATTTTAAAAAATAAGATCTCAGAACATCATTTCGAGATTTGTCCGGAACGCACACATGTCTCAATTCCTCAGGCAACTTGTTACAGCTGGTATAAGCAATGTATTACAATGATTTCAGTCCGTATTTTGTAGCGTGTATTTTTGATATGTGTAGTTTGTGATGTTGTCGTGTTTTATGTTAGTGAACGTCATGATTATGGTTAAGTTTTATATTTGTGAGAGTATGGCTTTTAATCATATTTAAAATAGTGTTTGTTATCTGATGGCTAGGAATAATCTTAAACGATAATATTAGTGTGTGCCGGGAAATATCTTTTAACGGATTTATCCCACGGTAAGCCAAAAATGTTACGCAGGGCCCTATTTTGAATTATCTGTACCTCAGATATCATTTTCTTGGTAGCAAAACCCCTGATACTCGAAAGATAGATGAAGTGGGGATGAAATTACATTAATTTAACAAAATCTAACTGTAAGTTTTACATTATGGCTGTTTATTGTTCAACGGTCAACAACGTATTGATATAGTGATGGTTTTTTTTTTCTTTCTTTATTATTTTTTCTTTAAAGGCTATGTTACCGCACAACGCCGCACGGCAGCTGTTTTTGGTGAAGTGTTTAGATAATTTGTAGGTTAAAGTGGTAAATACAAAGTATATTTTTAATTTATATAATTAATAATGATGCCACAAAGTTACCAAACATTTGAAGAAATTATAATTTGTAGGTTGTTTATCACTAAATAAAATTATGTTTCAAACTAACAATATCTTCTTCTAAAGCTACATACACGAACATGTGTTAAAATGTTTAAAACAATTGCGTAAAAAAATATTTACAGA
The DNA here is from genome assembly GCA_022606495.2 of Halesus radiatus. Taxonomy (NCBI): domain Eukaryota; kingdom Metazoa; phylum Arthropoda; class Insecta; order Trichoptera; family Limnephilidae; genus Halesus; species Halesus radiatus. The sequence continues at coordinate 65,871 of JAHDVE020003500.1, forward strand.
ACCGCTAACAATAGTTTAAAGTTCGTCTCTACCCTTTAATTCTAAATACAGGAGAATTATAAAAATGCTCATTATTACAACACCAACGACGTCTAGATCCCCAGTTACCCATATTATTTAAAAACCACTAAAACATTCCTTAAATAAATAAAAACACTTATTTTTAATATTACGACAATTATCATGGTCTCTCAGTGCCAACCGATTATACACCGTAATATGTTAAAATACCATAGACGGAAAGCTTCAAAATTATAATATAATGGAGCTGCTTGCATTATATCGAATCAGTATGGCTTTGACGCATTAAGACGTCGATTTTTTTCACTGAAAAGTTTCGTAAACATGTAGGCACATCAGAAAAAACGTCATACTAACGGTAGGTCATTATGTTTTCATGCATCATTGCAGAAGCAAGATGATTTTTTACGAAAGCCGCCAGCTCGGCGACTGGTTCCTATAGCCAGCGGTCAAGAATATAACAGGGTTCACGTTCGCTATAATCTTTTTCCTACGGGCGTTTGTTTATACGATACATTTTTGTCGGATACAGATTCCTTTCAGGTCGTCTTCCTATATAGTTTTGGTATGGAAAATAACTTGTTCTATTTCTATTGCAAATTTTATTTTACACTTCGATATAGATATCTAAATACTAAAAGTATGATAATGTTGTCAGAGTAATTTATTTTATTTTTTTATTTCTTTTTGGAGTAAATTGTTTTTGGAAGTGAAGCGGGCAAATAAATTGTTTTTGAAAATAACAATTTTAAAGTGATAATTGGAAAATCATGTAAAAACTGGCATGCATTTGGCCGATTGATGCAGTCACAACTAAAATTTGTTAATTTCTCAATCGGTCAACTGCCATAGTATGTCACGAATTTCCCTTCTCTCATTTATTATTTCCTAATTTTAAATCATGAGCTGTTGGGCAGGTAGTGCAAAGATATAGTAAAGCGATGTCTAGTGTGCTAAAAAGTCTACTGTAGTGTACGTACACACTGTAAGGTGTGGTGTACTGAAAAGTCAAGCGTTTTACCCATTGCACCCTGCACACGTCCCTATATTATTTCTAAATTTAAATTCTCAACTCAATCCAACTTAACCTAACCATCCTTGACGTTATCACAAACTAAACATTATATTATGGAATACGAAGACTCGCAATCGCTTGAACACTTACGAACCTAGCATAACCACCGTGGAGGTTTACTTTATAAATCATATAAATTGATAATAAATTAATCATTTCTAAAAATATCCGCCGAACTTCGAAAGTGCTATTTTTTTTTAATTTTACACATAAAAATTAGTTACACTACAGATCTCAAATTTGATATAGAATTTATTCATGTTGGTACTTTTGTATGATATACGTATTAGGTGTAGGTGGGTATTTTGTTACTTCTCCCCAAAGGTTACGGACAGACGTAGGTACGTACCTACGCTTGAAATATATATATATATATATAGAAGCCCGAGTTAATCTGGCTTCCAAGAAACTGGGCGTCTTGTATAGGACTAGCAGACTCTCAATAGTAATCAACTGCTAATCCTATACAATTATCAAATTAGCATCTTTACTTTGATGTATGTATATATTGTTTTAGACAGTCTACCTACTTATATCAAAATCACTCAAATCTCAAGGCCGGGACACTGAATCAAATTAGCATCTTTACTTAATGAGAACTTAATTAGTTGTGTTTTTTTATAAAACGTTTTAAAATGATTTAAAAAAAAATAAGACAAATTTCGTTTGGAGTATTTCATAGAAGTTACGAGGCTAATTTAATTACGTGCTCCGACCTTGAGATTTGGGTGGTTTTCTTTAAAGTATTTCACGTAAATGAAGTCGATTGCTGGAGGTCTACGCAATCGATGACTACAGAACCATGGCTATATTATCAGCTCCTGCCAAACTCCTGGAAATTATATTATATTCGCAGATACAAAACACGCCCTTGAGGAAAACCAAAACGGATTTCGACCAACTCTTTCTTCACCCTCAGCGAATCTTATGAATTTCACAACGTACTGTATTAAAAACAGTGCTTTAAACTTACTAAATAAAATGTATTTAATATGTTATTAACTATTTGCTGCATCCTCTTCGGGCTGCATCCATTAGTTTCGTCGTTGGTTCATAAAGCTGAGTGATACGTAACTCAATCTTATCCATATTACTCAATAATATAATTTTTTTTTAGTACTTAATTTTAAACGAATTTTTCCCTCATAACACCAACCAGTACCTATTAAACACAAATACATAATCTCTTTATACTTAATTATTGTACTTTTTTCTAGATATATTATATTACCATACTATTTCAATACTAGCTTTTCTCCCTTCTATTTTTGTATAGTTGCACTTCATATGAACTAAACTTCTCAATTTGACTGTCCTAAAACGGGATTTGTTCCAGTTATGCAGTGAAAGTTTTCTTAAATGTTGATGTTAAATAATGCGTGTTTCAAATAAATAAATATTATTATAATTATAATTATTATTATTGTTGTTATGTTGTTGTTGTTTTTGTTGTTGTTGTTGTTTTTGTTGTTGTTGTTGTTGTTGTTGTTGTTGTTATTGTTGTTGTTTTTGTTGTTGTTGTTGTTGTTATTGTTGTTGTTGTTGTTTTTGTTGTTGTTGTTATTGTTGTTGTTGTTGTTGTTGTTGTTGTTGTTGTTGTTGTTGTTGTTGTTGTTGTTGTTGTTGTTGTTGTTGTTGTTGTTGTTGTTGTTGTTGTTGTTGTTATTATTATTTAAAAATATAATGTAATTCTTAAATGAAGAAAAATTACTCTGTAATCACCACTTTATTAATATGTACAGTAATTACAAATAAATTGGTGATTACACATATAAAAGTTATTAATTATTCATTATGATGCTACAAGGTGATTACACATCTTTTGAACAAATATATTATGGTTTAGAATTTAGGTGCGCATTTGTAGAGAATGGCGTTAACGATTTTTAGAATATTTTTTTACTTACCTAAACATGATGATAACTTCATCAAAAATATATCCTCACTTTCATTCGTGAAATATAGGTAGAGCGATGATACTTCCCTTTTGTGATTTCTTCTTTTTAATGGTTTCTAGTTACGGTGATGATACAAAACATATTATTATCGATGTTAAAAACCCCAAGAGAGAGGTTCTTTATTGGAGGGGATCTTAGAGATGTGGTGATAATTCAGAATGCTGGAACATTTCATGACACCCTTTTATATGGACATGTACCTTTTCATCATAGCGAAATCGGTACCGAGGACCGTCTTTCTGCAGCCTGCAGTTATTAGGTTCAACTTGGTAATTTCCAACCTTCACCCGCGTGTTCCCATCATCATCATCACATCTGCCCTGATGATAACTGTAACGCTGTCTGAAACTTTTGCTAAAGGAGGAGGAAGCGCAACACGGCATAATATCCCAAAAACTATTCAATAAAATACTTTTGGCCGTGAATAGTTGAAAACATATCAGACAATAATTCACTTAAAAATTTTATAAATGTTGATGTAATTAATGCAGCCTTTGAAAAAGTCTTTGATATATACAGCCTTTGATAAGTTTATCACGATACACCACAAAACAAAAAGCCATAGTTTTCACCCAGAATCTATTCACTTACATGGCAAGTTACCTATTTAATCGTCGCTAATATGTTAGTTACGGAAATCATATTTCGTGTAAATATAAAACGGACGATGTATGATCGTGTGAAAAATGTTGAGATTCGTAAAGAATGCAATGCTGATGTAAGCGTAGTGAGCAAGATTAATAAAGGGACGCTTAGATGGTTTGGGCATGTAGAGCGAATGTACGAAGAGAGGAGTTTAAGGAGAATATATGACGCGAATGTGAATGGAAGAAGAAGTCGGGGACGCCCGAGAAAGACATGGTACGATCAAGTGAATCAAATACTCGAGTCGGGCCATGTCAAAAGTCGGACTAACAGAAGAAAATGTATGAGGCGTTGTATGAATCTGAATGAAGCAAGAAGTGTATGCCAAGATCGAGTTGTTTGGCGGTCCGTCCTCTCTGCCTACCCCTGCGGAGAAACGGCGTGATGGTTAGGTAGTTAGTTAGTTAATAAAACGGACTACGGGATTCCCCAGGGATCGATCCTGGGACCCCACATCCTTCTATTATTCATAAACGATATTGGCAAGATCATTAAACGCCCAATATATCTCTTTTTCGCTGATTATCTAACTTTTCAGACCTATCAAGCCTTATCGATTCCATTTTTCTGCAGAATGATTTTGATTCCCTCTCCAAATGGTATCCCTAACAAACTACCCTTCAGTATCCAGAAATGCAATGTTGTTTCATTCACAAGATCTAAAGAACCAAATCTTTTTCCATACCACACGAATAAAAATAATGTGAAACGCAATACTGAGATTATACGGACCTTGGCGTGATTTTCGAGGCAAATCTCTGTTTTAAATCCCACATATGTGACTTGTCTCCCGCTCCAACGAAATGCTTGGCTTTGTTCATCTGCATCAAGCATCTGTTCCCAGCGCCTTGGAATACAGTTCAATTATATGGGCCGCTTCAGAACAGAACCATATTCTCGAAATAGGAAGAGTCCAAAAGAGGTTTATGCGTTAGATTTACACGAGAGAATATATCCATATATATTACCAATCCTATATCCATCCTTGTTTTACAGGAATGCTCTATTTCGATACCTCAGAAACCCGCCGAAAAATGTTTTTAGGAAAACATTTCTTTAAGGTTATCCCTGGAACCATATCTAATCAACATATGTTGAAAGTGGTAAGCTTCTTCGTTCCTAATAAGTACACTCGTGGGAGATCCCATGTACTATTTTTTGCTCCGAAAGCTAGAACTTCTGTTTACCAGAATACGCCAATCAGCAGATCGACTCAACTGCTCAACGATACTGCATTGACCCTTGGCGTTTTTAATGACATTTAGAGACAATTTCGGATATATCATTTCTAATACTTGTATATTATTTACAATTTCTCATTTATCAATCTCTGTAGTAAATTAGTGTATAACTGTATTATTATTATTATTGAAAAAGCCAATCAAATTAGATTGATTTATAATTACATTTGGCTACGCTAACGCGGTTCACGCCGTAATAGATCCCATTGCAAAGCGAGATGTGATAACGCTACTAAAAGTCTAACGATTTGAAAAATAACTCCCCACATGAAAATACTTTATTTTGCATATTTGTAAAAACATTAACTTTGTGGCTCGCCATAATTTACAATAAAAAACACATAAATTTGTTGTAGACCACTTTTATTTTATCAAAACTCTACCGGTTTCGGAAGCACCCTTCCTTCATCAGGAGAATATTAAAACAATATATTATATAATATTAACATAATATTCTCCTGATGAAGGAAGGGTGCTTCCGAAACCGGTAGAGTTTTGATAAAATAAAAGTGGTCTACAACAAATTTATGTGTTTTTTATTGTACTTTATTTTGCCCTGTACTTTGAAATCATTTGTTCACAGAGGTCCTAAACAATTAGTTTACTGGCTCTAACACAATTATATAAGATTATCTATGGATACTTTAATGAATTTTTTTTTATTAAAGTGAGAAACTAGTAACTATACTGCGTTGGTTTATTATATTTGAATTTATCATTTTCGCTATAATCGGCGAGCGTGCTTATCGTGGGACTAGCCGTAAAATTTACAAGCCCGAGAACGGGTATGATAATCACTAAATCTAATAAAGTTCAGTTAATGTAATTATTGTAAATACCGACTCTGTCGAGGTCGAGTTGTTCCGACTAATTATGTTTCATTATTGAATTTATTGCATTTTTTATGTTCTGTGACTTTAATTTGCATATGGGATCGTGTTTTATTTCGCACAGCAATTACAAATCGGAAATGCACACAGAGTTTATGTTTAAGCCAACGACTGCATTTGTTGGTGAGTTATGTTATCGCCGCTCACTACGCTGGACGACCGAACGCTCTCGTGTTACACGGAACTTTATTGTATTATTGTTTCTCTCATAGCAAGGGTGATATTGCTTCACTGGTAATACAATAAAGTGATACAGGGAATAACCGTTGAAGCACTGAACAGGTGCTTTGTGTTGTTTGAACACTGTTGTTTTCCTGTAGTGTATTTCTGTGGTAATGAGAATCCGTTACGTATCCCCTCGCCTGTCTGCACACGGCGACTATAGCCAGCCAGTTATTAACCCTCTACAAAATTATCAAGTGAGGGCAATGAGAAAAGGATGTCCTCAGTCACAGGTGCAACGCAATTTAAACATCGCCCCGTTCGTGATTTAGCATTTAGCTGAATGATGAACCTTCCACTGTGAATTAATGTTTTACCTGCTCTTTGTGTTCTTATCGTCGCGCCCGACGTCTGGTGTCCTCCCGGCCGATATTACATTTTGCGGCAATTATTATTTTCAGCAATATATTACTCCATTTGCATTCCAATTTTACATCACACAACAGTTATTATTATTATTAAGAGGAATTTTTGCGAATAATCATATTCAAATAAATAGTTACCTTTCAAATGTCAATAGAGTTTGTACGAGAAGATCCGGGCTTGTCTACGAGCACGCGTTCAGCTACTTTGGCGTTACCCGAATGACCTTTGCGTCGACTGTGAAATTGGGTTTTCAATTCCACCCTTACAAGATTTAATTGGTGTAGGGTTTTAAAATTAAATGAATTTGGCATATATGGTGACTTACTCAGGTGGCCACTTCATATGTGTATCAGTTGAGCCAACTCATTTCAGCTTTTTTCTGTGCCCTTCGACATACCTCAAGGGTCTCATTTAGGGCCATTATTATTTAATACGTATTCAGTACGTGATATACATGTTTATTTCTTATAAAATTCTTTGACTGTCTAACTGGGAGGATTTCCCATTTGAGGACAGTCAATGGTATTCGCAAATGTTTTTTGCACGCCAATTACCTAGCATATGCAGATGATAAAAAAATATATTTTAATGGTTATTACACTTCAAAGTTTCCCTTAACTTGAGGGTTATCACGTAATATTGTTTAAATGTATTTAATGATCAACGACTAATTTGACTGCAAGGAAATAGATAATTTAGAAGCATTTAAAATTAGAAAATCCTTATATTAATTCTAGTACCATATATTCAATAACCAAGTAATTTGTCGTATGGTCTTCTTACAGATATTTTTTTCATTTAACCGCTCGGTTTTTATTTGAAGTCGTTGTTACCATACTTAATTTATCAATAAAAAGCTTACGTGAAACATAATAATAATAATTGGATGATTTGTATAGCGCCGTTTTTGTGAAAAAATCACCTCAAGAGCGCTGTACAAATATTACTTCCTATTCTTTAACTAATTATGTACAGACAGACAAAAAAACATAGAAAATTTAAGTATAGGAATGGTTTTTATAATTTCCAAAACCGAGTTTTTTTTATTTAAAAAAAGAGTTTTGGTACTTTCTATAGTATGCTATATATTGACACATCATTAAAATTAAAATAGGTTAAATAAAATATATTCGTAATTCGGTATCTTTAAAACAATAGATATACTTATATACAGGGCCGATTATTCAATAGGGGCACTCGGGCAAGGGTAAAAAACTCGTTCCTCTGCCTGGTACCTGGCAATTCTCATCACTTCGTTGGTTTATTAAATTCACCGCATACAAAAAATATAGCGATAGACGTGACTTCTTGATTTACATTAATATTATCATGGTAATTATTGTTTAGCGGGAGTTAACTAACTACCCCAGCTGACCCTCACCTTCAAGAAGACAATGCAGAACGCCCCCTACGCCCCGCACTTCACCTTTTGTAGTAAATCAACATGTTATGCTCCTACGTATCTTGCCATTAATAGTACAGTGAACTTTAAAAATAAAATTACATTATTTTATCTAGTTCCGTCTGATATCAATACATTGGTACTCGATACAAATGTCAACATCCTATTGTATAACTGATAAAACTGTCTTTAATTTAAATAAACTTTAACACATCAGACTAGCTTCGGACAGCTATATAAACGACTTCATCATCCTAAGTGAATTAATATATCTTGTCGATTGAATCCAAGCACTTCGCTTGTCGTATTACTCGCTTGATTATTCCTTTTGAAAATTGTATTTTACCTGTTGTTTGTATTTTGTAATATTATAAAATAAAGATAATTACATCCAAATATTATTTAATTCTTTAAGTCAAAGTGAACAACAAACCTTAACTCGGGAGATGATCCAGGATAATAATACCAAATCAATATTGACATTTTAACAACAGTTAAAAAGTGTGTTTGGGTTCGTTGACAGCTTACGGGTGTTATATTACTATAAATATCTTAGTTTGCGCATTCATTTTATCCTTTAATACTAGAGTTCTATATTATTTAACTGTTTTCATAACGTTTTCGACAAAATGAATTCAGTGTCCAATTTATTAGACAACTGGTTTGAGAAACAGAAGTTGGAGGATCAACTAGAAATTAAGAGATTGGGTCGTCCTCTCCCAGAATTAAATATTTCTCAACCGAATAAGATGAAATCTCGTGTAATTATACGGCGCTTTAATAAAAATGTTTATTATTTTTATAAACAATAATTATTAGCCTAAAACACTCATCCAAATTGAAAAAACCTTCCGAGAAAAGATAAAAGATAAGTTTCAGGCTAATAATTATTGTTCATAAAAAAAATTGTTACCCTTTGCGCTATGTACAAAAATCTTGTCTTAAAAACTTTAGTTTATCAATTAATAAATATTTGACAAGTCAAAGCATTTTTCACAAATAAAATGTAGAGATAATTTGTCTCGACGCCACCTATTGAGGGATTTAGCTGTTACAAGCCTTTCTCATACTAATAAAGTTGGTTGTTTACAGGTGAAAATATAATAAAAACAGTAATTATTGAATGAAACACTAGTATATATTGATTAACTTGGCGGGTTTGCGATAAGCCGACGTAGCTCAACGGTAGAGCATCTGACAGGACATCAGAAGAGTGCAGGTTCGTGTCCTGTCGGCGACATTTATCTTTTCTCGGAAGGTTTTTTCAATTTGGATGAGTGTTTCAGGCTAATAATTATTGTTTATAAAAACAATTGTTACCCTTTGCGCTATGCACAAAAATCTTGTCTTAAAAACTTTAGTTTATCAATTAATAAAAATGTTTATCTTAAAAATGATTGGTTATGTGGTTGTGAACGCAAAAATGCTTTGTTTTGTTTCCTATATCTGCTGTTTTCTGATAAAACGCAGGATCTGTCTTGGGTTAAAACTGGATTTACAGATTTAAAGCATCTCGGTGACGAGATTAAATCGCACGATTTATCTATTAGACATAAAAATTATTGTATGTACTTTGGAATTTTTCCAAATGTAAATATAATGACGCAATTAGATGACGGGTACCGGCAGTCAATAAAACAGCACAACGAGAGAGTGAAAAAGAACCGCCGTGTTTTAAAACGTATTTTAAATTGTGTTAAATTTTGTGGTGTTTTTGAACTTGCTCTTTGGGGACACGATGAAACGGAAGATGCTGTAAATCCCGGAATTTTCCGAGGGCTGATTAATTTTAGTTCTGATTTAGACGATGTTCTCAAGGATCATCTCAAGACGGCCACGGTTTTTAAGAGAACATCTAAATCGGTACAAAATTAAATTAACGACTGTGTGTTACGAGTTTGCAGGGAGCTCACCACCCAACAAATTAAAGATGCACCATTTCTGTCTATAATGGCTGACGAAACAACGGATGTTTCCAACCATTGCCAAATGGTTATTGTATTCAGGTATGTTCTTGATGGAAAAGCTGTAGAACTGTTTTGGGGTTTTGTAAACCCATCAGAAACTACTGCCGATGGCTTAACTCAAGCAATTCTGCGAGAAGTGGAACCCCGTCTAACAGAAAACCCCCTTAAGTTAATTGCACAGAGCTATGACGGTGCAGCAGTGATGACCGGGTGCAAAGAAGGTGTCCAAGCGAAAATAAAACGGATTTATTCAAATGCACATTTTGTGCATTGCTATGCTCACCAACTGAACCTCTTGATGGAGAAAGCCACATCTCAAATTCCAAAAGTACGCGTATTTTTCGCAAACCTTTCCAGCATGCCGAAGTTTTTTTCAAACTCATCGAAGCGATGCGATGTTTTGAGAAATGTTGTAAATAGTAACCTACCCAAAGCAATACAAACTAGGTGGAATTACAACGTTAGGACGGTGAACTCTGTATTTGAACACCGAATAAAAATAATCGAATGTTGCGACGTTACAGAAAATAATACCAAACAGTTGTCCACTATGCACGAAGCTAGTGGTTTGTTTGATAAGACTAGTCCTTTTTATTTTAGCTCAATACTTTTCACAACATATGTTAATGCCTATTTTATACAACCAACTACAGCAAAGCAAAGACAGAAGTAAAAATAAATACAAGCGGTTGCGCACGGAGTTATGTGTTTTATACGGGCGTTTGTAATGTGAAAGGAGCTATTCCCATCTTGCCGTGTTTTCTAAGAAATAACTTAACTTTACCTTTTAGTGAAACATATAAACTTTTATGTATATTAGTGACAACACCCATGACAACTGCCGAAGCCGAAAGATGTTTTTCTAGTGTGAAACGCATCAACACATTTTTACGGAACTCAATGACTCAGGAAAGGCTCACTACATTTGCAATGATATAAATAGAAAAATAACTTATTAATGAAACCCAGGATTTTAATGATATAGTAATTGAATATTTTGTGCATTTTAAAAATGGGTTTTCTCTATAAGTAGTTCATATAATCGGGGTGAGCTCATTTTATGGAACTTAATGGCTGAAAGTTTTCATACTACACTTATTAGTTTTTTTCACGAATGGGTATATACGTGCCCCACCTAAATTCGCTTATATGTAATACGTATCAGGTTGTTAGGCTGGTTTTAAAAAAAGAACCCAACTTAAAAACTTATTATATATATATAATACAGTGTATTAATCATTTTATGTTCTTAGAAAATAAGTTTCGTACCTTTAAGTTTAATCCTGATGCAGCTTGAGATAAGCCAAACCAGATGATGATAATTTAAAAATAAATTACTGGTTAAAGTGGCTTAGTACATAAAACAAGGTGTTTGTTTTATTTAATAAATAAAAATTATTTGTTTTTATCACTTTGTATGACTTTCGCCTACTAAACACGCAAACGGAAATAAGCGACCTGGGGCGCAATTCCAGTTATTTTTAAGGAATACTCATTATCCTTTTCCTTGGGGTTAAAACCTTCTTGTTTAACTGCTGTTTCGGTTCTCTCGGATGACAGCTGTCAGCTGAATTCAGCGAGCGACATTCATATAAAACGTCAATATTTGTCTTGTTTAGCCTTGTTAGCGTCCCAGGAGGCCTATTTCCGTTCTTTTTATGGAAGATTCCTTTAAAATTTCTGCCGAATTTCGGTGATACATAGTAAAAAGATCCTAAATAGGTTGTTAAGAGATTTCGTTTCTGACTCCAATCCGAAACCTTTGCCGTTCCTTCAATGATTTCGGAACGAGTGAATCCGGATTTGCTAACTCTGAGTGAGTCCACCATCTTCGGAATCGATTTCATTGGACTCGGCCGATCGTACCGACTCTCCTCAACGCCGTGCTTGTCGTTAATTGTCGAAATTGTCAACATCTATATAATGTTTAATACTGTTTACTAACTACTTATTTTTAAAGTAAATAATAACGTAATTGGTAAAATACTTAATATTGAGTTTTTCTCTTGTTAAAACATCGCAAATATTGACATTTTTTTATGAATGTCGCTCACCGAATTCAGCTGACAGCTATCATCCGAGAGAACCGGAACCGCAGTTAAGTAAGAAAGCTTTAACCTTAAGGAAAAATTTAAGGAATCTTCCTAAAAAACAACGGAATAGCGCCCCTGGTCTTCTGTCATAAATCCTTATTGCTGACTTTATGTCATGGTTTATTTGGGGATTAACATTTTGTATTATTTTATAGCAGTTATTTTGGGATGTTCATCGGTCTTTTCCCCAATTTCTCTTATTTAGACACAGTAATTAAAGGTTCTACTGTTCTAAGCTCGCCAGTCTAATTTTAAGGTGCTTAATAATTTTGTTTTTATTTTCCGTATCATTTTTTTAACTATCAACTTCACCTCTAACTTTAGTCATGGAGTCTCAATCAATATATCAATTATATCTTCACACTTTTAATAAATAAACTCGTTTATTTTTGAAATTCCAGCATTTTTTATTAATGTTTTCAAGTATTTGAAATTTTATTTTCTCTATTTTCAAATATACATAAGATGAATAAATAAATAAAACATCTTCTCGGTTAATATCTTCAGTTGCAGTATTTACTTTGTTTTTATTGTTTTGTGGTCACCCTGGAAGTGGATTGTTCTGTTTGATGGTAAACAATGCGATGCGCAAGGGACAACAAAGCAAGCAGCTGTACGAGTATGCGTAGAATTGACGAGAAGCTCACTCGGCTAATTAAAATGTCAATTTAACTGTCAGTTATGCGCAACAAACTTGTATAACTTAGTAATAACATTATTAAATTTGATTTACTTCAAATTAAATTTAAAAAAATTAAATGGAGTTCTAACAATTAAACACAATAACAATTAAAAAAAAATCAATGAATTAAGGTATCGCATCACCAAGTTACTCGCAAATTCTCCTTAGTCTGATTTTGTTGTTCTTATTACTATTATTACTTCTTATTCAATGGTACTAAACTCTACAACAAAATCCCACCATCCTTCATAAATCAAAACAATAATCATAAATTTAAAAATCAAGTAAAAAACTGGATACGTTACATAGGGAGACCTGAAACCGAAAATATATTAACACCAAATACATACTAACACCGAAACCACTCAACTGCACTCAAAACACATCACCTTACAATTATTTAATTTTTTTCATCAAGTACTTTTAATGTAATGTAATTTAATATTTTGTAAATGAAATCCTCAGCACGGGAAATCCCAGGGAGGAAATCATTATTTGTTATTTTGCCCACAATGAAACGAAATGATTAATACATATTCCTAATTACGTAAATATGCTTCATTTCGAAAGTTAAACAAATATACAAATGTAAAACAGAATATATTGAAGACTTGGTTTGCTGAAAGAAATAGTTTGTATTGGACTGTCTCTGATACGAACTATTTCTCTATGTATACATTTTTCTGTATGTTATATATCTTTGGGTTGTATCTCTTATCTACGTGTATATCTATATTATTTTGTATTCTTGTTAGACCCTGTTTGGACCTACCTTAGTTGACATGCTAAAAGTTTTATTGTTGATATTTATGTATGACCTGAAGGACATTGAGGATATGGAGGGACAAATAAGAGCGATATCCGTTAGAGCAGGTATGCTGTCAAGGCGTTTTCACCTTTGCAGCGCAAACATCAAAAGAGTACTGTTCAACACATTCTGCACACCTTCGCGGACGTGAATTATTTCCACGTGAAAATTAAATACATCAGAATTGTGGGTGCATTACACTGCATCCCAATGGAAAAACATAAAAGTCACCTACAATAATGCATATCGCCAACTATTCCGCCTACCAAGGTACTGCAGCGCTACAGAAATGTTCCTGGAAGGACGAGTGCACTCTTTCAGGGCACTTCTCCGCCACCGCATGGGAAGCCTATGGTGCAGAGTACGCCAATCCAAGAATACCATCATTATTGCGACGGCTGCATGGATGGAGTCTCCCTTGACGGTTCTTTGGAGACGGGAGATCGTCAAATATCCACCACAAATTTGTTCATTTTTTTTTCTCTCTTAGTAAACTTATTTTGCATATTTTACTAAGTAATCCTTTCCTATGTATTTTTTTTCTTCCTCTTAGAACGATATTCACAGATATGTATCTACCACCACACTCATATCAACACCAATACTATCTTGTTATTTAATATACATACGATTATCTGGGTAAATAGGTTTAATTTATCAATTCCCATTCAGAGACAATTTAAAATCTCCAGTAGATTTAAAATTTACGTGTTTTTTGAGACCCGCAAACCTGAAGCGAGTTCCATTTGCCCGTGCCCTGTGCCCAATGCCCTGACCCATGCCCCAGCGGACTCCAGGTTGGGTGATGATTTAGTGCGGACCGCGGCCGGGCGAGGGCGGGGGGTGGGAGGCGGATCCATTACCGAGCGGACGCTGCTCCCCTGATTTATATCCCACACACGGGGAACTGCTTCCGCCCTGAGAAGGGAAAAATACCGAACTTAGGAGATGCAGCTGAATCGTGAATAAGAATTTCCTCGCCGGTTAGTTGAATCGTCATTACGTTTTCAAAAGTTGAAATACGTCGGCGAGAAGTTGTCGTTTTCAGGTATTCGCGTGAGAAGACATGTACCTCTGTATCAAGTTGCTATTTATCAGCGGGCATAAGTTTTCCCAATTTTCTTCGAGCTTCGCGTTTACTAAGATAGGAAGCGCTGTAATAGCCCTCTGTACCTGTACCTGTACCTGGCTGGCGGCGACATAGTCTTATTTGCTGAGAGCTGGGTACAGATGGAAGGCGAGATAACGTGTATTTATTCCTTACGTACATCCTCTGTGACCCTATACCCCGTCCCGTCTCCGAGTTCCGAGTTCTATTAATTCCGTACGTGCCTAATTCTGGGTCATCCTGCCTGACGTGGAATTACTAAGATGCTCTACGGCGCATCAGTTGGGTGGGGTGGGGACAGCGTGTAGCCATAACATGCTGACGCGTTATTTATTTTTCAATACCAAACGAAGTAATAAAGGTAATTTTCGTAGTCGTTTGTTTTTAATGAGAAGTAAATTTAAAAATATATCCAAGAACGGCTCAAAGTGTACGGGCCATGTAATATAGGTCCGACATGTACTATCATACTTTTCGGTTGCCTGAAGGTCGGAATCTCCGCACACCAAAATAGCGATCCGCGTGAGTACAAAAAGTCGAGTGGAATCCGTGTAATCTGCGTGTATTTATTTGCTAGTCTGGGCTTAAATACCTCTAGGATTCAAGATAGGATCCGATGGCCATCGGCCCGACTCTTGATGCAATACTCGTATGATAGGAAACGTAACTCAATAGTACCAATTTGGAAATTGTGAACATTTACCTTCAGACGAGCAGCATCAGCAGGCGACCTGTTCTCAGGCATTTCCTCCACCTTCTGGAGGAACCCTCTCAGGTAACACAGGGTGTCTTATCATCGCTCCTTTTACATGGCAGGGCCGCTTCCGTGGAGAATCCATCTTAAGTATGGTGTATTCATCATACTTAAGATGTGATTTTGAAAATTGTTTTCTTGTCATCTCTCGATGTTCATTACAAAAGCTTGCTCTACTCTTCCCAGCATAATATAAATAACTACACAATGGAGCGGGATGAAATTAGCATTTAATATCTAGTCATAGATTACCATATAGTTGTGATAAACGATAGAAAGTAGACTAACATTAGCACCGAATATATTCCAGGTATGGCTTGCGTCCCTAGATCGCTGTATACGAAATAAACCCCTATTTATTTGTGCTTTTCTTGTCATCTCTCGATGTTCATTACAAAAGCTTGCTCTACTCTTCCTACTATAATATAAATAACTGCACAATGGAGCGGGATGAAATTAGCATTTAATATCTAGTCATAGATTACCAGATAGTTGTGATAAACGATAGAAAGTAGACTAACATTATCACCGAATATATTCCAGGTATGGCTTGCGTCCCTAGATCGCTGTATACGAAATAAAACCCTATTTATTTATGCTTTTCGAGTATCTCTTTCGCAATTAAAATGTGAACCTTTCATTTGAATTATCTTTCGTAATTAAATTAGCCATCTTTCTTTTCAACTCCGTTTTCCTCATAAAATAAATTCGTATTCTGGCGGAGCATTAGCCATAGACCGGGCCCAACCCTAATGAAGATTCTACATCTGAAAGCGATCGGGAATGGGAGCAGTGGTATAAAAGGTGCAACGACGGAGAAAGGAATAAGGAAACGACCCTTGATTCTGCTTGAACTCATGGTGAGGGATTCGCACTTTCCCGGTAGTGCCCCGTTGCTTGGCCGACAGTCGTTTGGAGGGTATTTCGCCAGTGAAGGAGGAAAAGTATTTTCTTTGTAATTAGGCCTTTTCTAACGATCACTCGTTACGGCCCCACACGGTATATTCCAATGATTATTTGAATAGTTTGTAAAGAAATTAGGTAAACGCCTCGCACACTGTATTCCTTTAAATTGAATTCGTTTAAAAAAATACACAACAACACTCGTAAAAAGATTTTTTTAAAACCTGCTTCCCTTTTCCAACAATATTAAATGTCTGTTTATTTACCTTCCTTTTCCAATACCAATGCATGTTATAACCGTTCGACTTGTACCCTCGCGAATACACATTATAGATTATACTTTAAGGCGATGCAATGGGAAGTAATGCAAAATCATTTGTTTTCGGTTTGAGAATTTGAAATATCATAGATGATTTAATTAAATACTGCAAATAGAACACACCTTGGCCAGTATCAGGCCTTAGAAAAATCTCTAAAGCGCAAACTCCCCTACTTACCAATCCCTTTTCCGATATAGTCCTAATGTTCATTGTGGCAAATTAAGTTTTTTAGAATGTGACCGTAAAACATTCTGAGCTCTGATGTCTGAGCTTTATAGAAAAGGATAAAACACGCATTTTGGTGTTGGTTTTTTTGCGTATATCGAAACATGCGGCCGATGTTAAGCGGAAATCTCAACCTTGTCGCCACCTGCATAAGGAGCGTGATTTCGTCGGAATTTTAGCCGGTGGATCGCCTTAAGTGTGAATAATAACATTTGATTCTCAATAGGTATATCTGTTTATTAATTAATGTGGAGTCAAGAATGGGTGTAACAAGAAGTGTAACGTATTTCTCACTGCAGTTTTTTTTCTGCTGTTATTCCACCTGCTCCCAACCAGTATCGTCATTGTGCATTTTAATGAATGAAAATACATTTAAATGTTTTTCTTTCATTCGAATTTCGCGGCAAGTGTGGTTGTATTGAACGTCTCTACAGAGTAGATTAATTTAAGCAGATTAACATATTCCTTTACAATCAAATATAAAATATTGCACACCACATGAACTACCAAGACGAGAGCCGGTATTGCACAAATGCAATACCGTGCTGAGTTTGTACCACAAATGCATTACCGAGCCGAGATTACACAACACGTGCAATATCTGCACATAATGTTCGGCTGCGCCGCGCGTGCTTTAAATAGCATAAGCACAAGGGTATGTGCCCCCTTTTCACTTCAACCGCAGAACGGAAAACATCCCCTCCCTTAGATCTCCAGTCTTCTACAACCAGCAACCGCTGACCTCACCTCCCGCTACCTCAGCGACCAACCATTCTGGCTGGTGCCATAAGTCAAGTACGCTCGGAGTGACAACATCTTGACTAGTAAACTACCAAACGCCTTTCTCGAGGGCATTCGCAGTCACAATAGTCGTGCGTCCCCGTGTTCCAGTGCCTAAATATTAGCACCCTTTTTCTTTTGCGAGTTCTACACGTCTCGTATAGTGCTATTGATCTTTTTTTCCAATAAATGCTCTTAAATTATTTTTAAAATATTTGTAGTTTATGGCTTTTTTTACGGTATCTCCACACAGGAGACCCCGAAGGAAATAATTTCCCTCGAGGCCTATATCATCTTTGGGGATGCTGTGTGAAGGGTCTTTTAGACGATAGGAAGGAGTGAACTTGGGTCTTGAAGAGGCCCATGTTGTAGGATGGAGGTAATACAGAGGCCGACAGATAATTCCTCAGCCGAGCTGTTGAACATAGGAACGCGTCGTAAAAGCGACCCATTCTCATGTGACAAATGTCAACTATGTGCAAATGTTGGGCACGCGTTTGGCGTGTTTCTCGACTATACACCGGTGCCGAAAGGATCAATGACGCTAGTTCCTCAGAGCATTTTCCATTAAAATACCCGTAAAAAAGGGACAGCATTCCCACCTGACGTCTGTGCTCCAAAGATTGCAATCCGTTTGTTAAGATCGGCGAATCTATCAAACGGAACGCCCGTTTCTGCACAGAGTCAAGGGTTTTTTTCAGATATTTTGGGACTCCCGAACATAGGGGGCTGCCAAATTCTACATTGGGGCACACTATAATGAATTAATTGTGTCAATTTGTTTCTTGAATACCTATTTGTTGATCGTTTGGTTATTTACTGCTACATTACTCTCTCCACAAAGGTTTTGCACAGGAATTTCAAACAATTTAAATTTCGAAAAAAATAAAAATAAATAAAAATGCAATTACTTTGTTTAATTCACTGTTTTTAATATATAAATCTACATGTTACAGACGCAAAACTTCCCTCATCTAATGACAAGTGTAGACAAATAATAAGCAAATACACTCATTTCAAACATAAACATAAAATTAACAATAAGTGATGAAAGTACTTAATTCATTAAATATGTAAAAATAATAAAAATAAAAATAATAATTATGTAGTAATAGTTGATATTATTTAAATTTTCATTAATAATGTTATGAATAAAGTTATTATTGTGAAAATAAATTTAAGAAAGAGCTATTTAAGGAAAAAAAATATTATTAAAATTTATTTGTTTTAAAAAGGTTGAGTTCAACCGAAACCGGTCGGCAATGTATAAATATAATAAAGTGGCTTTTAATTAAAATTGTATTGTCAAGCTACAAAGCGATTGAGTTCCGCCACCAAGCCTCACACCATCACCGCTTGCGGTACACCCTACAGTAGTCCACGGGCCTACCCACGTTCCGAGTCCACACCCCTGTTAACAGTTCCTGTTAGAAGTGCTGCTGTACAAGATGATGTCCGTAACTACGCCTTAATACAACTAAACTTGCTGATAATAATAATTTGATAATTTGTATAGCGCCGTTTTTGTGAAAAATCGCCTCAAGGGCGCTATGCAAATATTACTTCCTAGTCTCTATCTCTAATTATGTACATTAATTTAGGGTTTTTACGTTCTCAATCGATCTCATTTGTCCAATATTCAGACCTTTTTGAACGAATTAGGATTGTGTACTGTTTTTGAGCCTGTGGAATCGTCCCGTGAGGTAACCCCCGAGTGTGTGTAGAACCTCTCCAATTTAGGGTTTTTACGTTCTCAATCGATCTTATTTGTCCAATATTCAGACCTTTTTGAACGAATTAGGATTGTGTACTATTTTTGAGCCTGTGGAATCGTCCCGTGAGGTAACCCCCGAGTGTGTGTAGAACCTCTCTAATTTACGCTTTTTTATTCTTATATTATTTTCGAATTCGCCGAGTTCTTAAAGAAGTTGGGACATATTTATTTAAAGGGGTTGATAGGATAGTACAGTGTCGTAACCTTCTACTAGTTTGGTTGGAGGCTCTATTTCCCAAGCGCTTTGTGTTCAAAGCGGGGGACCTTTAGTTCTACTAGAAATCCCTAAAAGCCAAAACTACGCCATGCCCTTGGTGTGATAGTTATGTAAGGAATTTTGGGTGGGTGAAAATCGATTTCAGCGCGAATTAGCAGGTTTTCGTGCTGCAGTGCAAGGCTCCAATAAAGGGCTGCGGAATTGGGCTGCATGCAGGGCCACGTCATATGACTACTTTAAATGGCTATCTTACGCCATGGAGCTGCTCTAGGACTGCACTATATGGCTACGATATTAGGCTCTCTCAAAATTCAACATGTTCAAGTTATGTCTATGTCGACGCTGTATGGCTACGTCACGGGAAAACGCCATCGGACTACCATCGATATAGAGTGATGCTGTAAAGATTTGGCATGGTGTGCTCTGAACTACATTTTTTTTTTTTTTTTCATTTCCTAGTTTCTTATTAGTCAAGAAGTGACGAAACATTTAAAGTTACTGTCTCTAAATTTACATGTTCTTTATACAAATAGAACGGCGTCTTTGCGCCTCACACTTTTCACCGCATGATGGTAGTTTTAAATATTACCTGACCGTTATTGTCATTTGCGTCTTGTGATCTCTGTAGGGAAAAATCTGTTTATAAAAAACCTTACTAAATTGCATGTTTTGCGTCATCATCGGCATTCCGAGCAGCACCAGCATCAGCACCTTGGCATATATACATACGTGTCTGTTTGTGTTATGTGAGGAGGGGAGAGGGTGTCGGCTATGGTCTTTTTGTTGGAGTTCCTCCGCATTCGCCTTTGGAAATAAGGAAAACCATAGAAAACCTTATTCAGGAGGAAGCGCCCGATGTTCCCAAGAACGAGTTTGGACTTCAGTGATCTCGGCCTTGAGATCCTGCGTTTTGTAATGTGTGTGTGTGTGTGTCTGTTTTTGTGTAGATATATACGTGTATGGGAGATTATGAATAGACGTACTTATATAAATATGAAGCTAAAT
Organism: Halesus radiatus; assembly: GCA_022606495.2. Classification (NCBI taxonomy): domain Eukaryota; kingdom Metazoa; phylum Arthropoda; class Insecta; order Trichoptera; family Limnephilidae; genus Halesus; species Halesus radiatus. The sequence continues at coordinate 86,327 of JAHDVE020003500.1, forward strand.
AGAAATAAATAATTATCTATATACGTACATATAAGTATATATTAATATTGTATTTGGGTGGGATTCTGGAATTGGGAGGGACTTACCGCTCGCTCATTCGTTCGGATCATGCCACGTGCGGTCGTGATTCATGAGAATGTGTTTTGGAAGTCTGTGCTTGTATTTGAAAGTGAAGTCGCCAGGCGATGTGTATTGTCCGAGCTCTCGAATTAGTGTATTTTTGCTGTTTTTCAGTGAGTTGTAGAAACGCTCCGACAACTTGTGTGCGTGTTCGTACAAGGTAGGTATTTTTTGTGTTTTGTGTAGTGTTTTGAGGTTTGTTCTGATTCTGGTGTTGTATGTGATTTTAATACAGTGATTTTGTAGTGTTTGGAGATTGGTGTGTACTGAATTTGAAATGTTGCTCCACACGGGGAAAGCGTAAGTAATTAACGGACGAATGAGCGAGCAGTAGATGAGGAGTTTGGTTCTGGGAGGTAGCGAACTTCGTCTGCAGAATATCGGCCGCATTGCGCCGATCGCTTTTCTAGCCTTCGTGTGCGCTTTTATCACGTGGGATTTCCAATTTAGCCGCGAGTCCATTGTGAGTCCCAAGTATACCACTTCTTCCTTCCATTCGATCTGCTGTCCTCCCATTTCGAGCTTGACGTCAGGTTGTCGATTTTTCCTTTTCTTGTAAAGGCTATGGCTTCCGTTTTCGTCTCGTTTAGCTTCATGCGCCATTTTTTATAATATTCCACCAGGGCGTCGAGCGCCCGCTGTAGGTATATGGCCGCCATGTTCGGATCTCTCGAGGAAACGTATAGCTTGACGTCATCGGCGAACGTAGACTGCTTACATCTCTCGTCTCGGGGGATGTCGTATGTGAATATGTTGAAGAGATGCGGTCCGAGGAGACTTCCCTGCGGCACTCCTTTAGGTATCCCACGTGATGAAGAGAAGACATTCCTTATGAGCACTCTGAATGACCTATTTTTTAGATAATCATGTATCAGTCTAGTTAGGTATACGGGCGTGTCAGTGCGGTGCAGTTTGTGCACGAGCCCCTGTGTCCAGACAGTGTCAAACGCCTTCTCTAGGTCCAAAAGCGCTGCGACAGTGATGCGATCTTCGTTGAATCTGCGCGTGATGAATTCCGCTACTCGGGTCAGTTGGTGGGTGGTGGAGTGCTTCTTTCTGAATCCGAACTGCTCGCCTGGTAGAGTGTTTGTGTTTTCGTGATATGGAGTGAGCCGGTTGAGTATTATTTGTTCAAATACCTTGCTCATGGTCGGTAGCAAACTTATCGGGCGATAGTTTGTTGGCTTCGTTCTGTCCTTGTTTGGCTTGTTAAACGGAAGTACGGTTGCCGATTTCCATATCTGGGGAAAATGTCCGACCATGAAACAGGCGTTGAACAATTTTGTCATGTGTATGATGGCTTTTTGAGGGAGATGTTTGAGTAGAATGTTGTGTATTTGATCGCTTCCCGGCGCTTTGTTCGTCTTTAGTCTCTTTATCGTGACGGCTATCTCGCTCGGCGTGGTGAAGTTGATGTCGGCTACGCTCGTTTGCTCGGCTCGTTCGAGTTCTCGTAGGCTTTCGGCTACGATGTTATCTGTCTCGGGGTCACTTATCCCATCCGTAGCTCTATATGCTTTCTCGAACCCGTCTGCGAGCGCGTCTGCCTTTTCTTCGTGGGACAGGGCTAGGCCTGAGCCGTCTATTTTCGTGAGCGGAGGGATCGCGTTGTCTTGATTTTTTTTATTTATTTATTATTATTTATTATATTAAATACGCCCTATATGGGCTTTTACATATTTAGTTTATAATATTCACACAGGTGCAAAACACATTTCAGTAACTGCACCAAAAACTAATAATGCACAGTAACAGAAAAAATAAAAAAATAACGGGTCCAATATCCACCAAGTCAATACTGACATTGATAACAAATAAGTAAATAATTTTAAAAGTTGTAGTTAACAATAATTTATAAACCAGGCAGAAACAAATCACTCATCCTCCTTTTGAAATTTGCCAAGTTTAGATTATTGCCAAATACATCCATATCATTTAAGTATTTGTTACCAAGACTGTGTAAGCGTTGAATTGGTGAATTTAAACTATAGTTAGAACGGGATAAAGATATGTAGAAAGTTAATGTCTGTCTTGTAGTTCGATTGGGTATGTACAAGTTTATTAAATGCAGGAGTTCAGAACAATTTAATTTACAGTTTAACAATTTTAGTAAAAAGGTTAGGTCGTTAATTTTCCGCCTGTTTTCTAATGTTGGAATATTTAAAATATTCATTAACGATGGGTAATTTATGTGCTCTAAAGGTATGTTTACTTTAAAATTTATGAAACGCAAAAATTTTCTTTGAATTCTTTCAATATTGTGAATATGTATTTTGTAGAAAGGCGACCACACTATGGAATTTTGTTCAATTAAAACTTCTAACTAGGCTAAAAATAACAATTCTTATTATTTGTAATGATTGAAAATTTCTTATTGTTCTTAATATAAATCCTAAAAGTTTCTACAATTTTATTTCATGTTAATTTGTTGAATGTGAGTGTGAAATTTAGTTTTCATATCCATTATATTCCGAGATCTTCTATTTCTGTAACTCTTGTAAATTAATTTTATCAAGTTGAATAGTCAAAAAGAGAGACGTTTTTTCTGAAAAGGTTAGAGTTTTTAAGCATTTTTTCAACATTTAGATATGGGGAATTCATTAGAAAAGGACCAGTTATTTAGCATGTCAATATTAAACTGAAGAATTTGACAGTGGTTTGAATCAGTTATTTCTCTATATAATTTAATATCGTCGGCGAATAGCAAAACTTTGACACCTTTAAAGCCGTTGACTATGTCGTTTATAAAGACAAGAAATAAAACCGGACAAAGGTGACTACCTTGCGGTACGCCACTAGTAGCGGAAAACGATTTGGATATAAAAGATTTTATTTTAACAAACAAGGTTCTATCTGATAAGTAACTACTTAACCACTTTAAAATATTTCCTCCAATTCCCAGGGCATGAAGTTTTCGGATCAGTACTTTGTGAGATACTTTATCAAAAGCCTTCGAGAAATCAGTGTATATACAGTCAACTTGTTTATTTTTTGCAAATGCCTCCAATATATAGTTTTGAAAAAGTAATAAATTTGTTGTAGTTGATCTACCTTTGATGAAGCCATGTTGTTTGTCATTTATTACTTCTATTAGTGTGGGATATATTTCATCCAGAACCAGAGATTCAAAGATTTTGGGTAATACAGATTGTATGCATATTGGCCGATAGTTTGAAATGTCAGTCTCGTCACCTTTTTAAATATAGGGATAATAAAGCTGGATTTCCAGTAGATGGGAAAATATCCAGACGATAGGAGATGGTTAAATAGAATGCTCAGTGGCTTAGACAATACAGAGGAGCATTTTTTTTAGGAAAATTGGCGGAATGGTGTCCGGGCCTGCAGATTTGTTTATATCTAGGGAACATAATTTCCTTTTAACAGATTCTTCCGTGATGAAGCAATTGGTTAAATGTGTGGTTTTTTTAAAAGTGTATGAGGGTATATTTTCTTCTGGTGTTTCATCATCATATACATTTTTGAAGAAATCTGAGAAAAGATTTGCAATATCTTGTGTACAGTTGTCGTATTTATCATCCATATGCATTTCTGGTGGATAGTCAGTACTGTCATTGTTTATTTTTTTAAGAAAATTCCAGAGATTGTTTGATTTTAAAGCTGTGTTCTCAATATAATTAATATGTGATTTGTAACAGATTTTAGAGAGTTCTTTGCATTTTTTTCTAGATTCACTGAAATTTGAATAGTCAATTTTTGAGTGAGTTTCTTTGAATTTTTGTGAAGTTTTTTTTTTTGTTGTAATGTGGCTATTAAATTTGATGAAAACCAAGTTGGATATTTATGGTTTTTAGGAATATATAGTGGTACATATGAGTTGATGGTGCTAGAAATTATTGAATATAAGTTTCCTAAAGACTTGTCAGTGTTCATGTCTGACAAAAAAGACCAGTTGACGTGAGAAAGATGGTAATTTATAGAATCAAAATCTGCTTTTTTATAGTTTAGAGTTTC
>JAHDVE020003501.1:0-16368 GCA_022606495.2 Halesus radiatus
TCTATGAAGAGTTCCCACATAATAATAATGAAATAGATCACAGTTTGTTTAATATTAAATGATTTCTTACCTCCGATTGAGTTTCCAAAAGCCAACAAAGTTAATCCGATAAAGACTGAGTTGATATCGGTGATCACTTTCACAAGTTCCAGTAGGTTGATGAGCACGGAACAGATATAGCTAATGAACGCTGTAATCACTAAAAATCTGTATAACTCGAAGATCCAGGTTTTTGAGGGAGGGGATTTTCGGCATATTACCACCATAATTAAAAAAAGACCGATTGTTATGATTTCTGTAATCGCAATGATTGGGAAACCAGATGATGTTGTGCTCGTCAAATCTATAAACAATAATAATAAAATAAAAATAAGATGATGATGATGATGATATTTGATATATTTTATGTGATCTTTTACATCCCTGGCTAAAAATTATAAAAAATGTGGAAACAACCATCTGAAAACCAGTTTTATAAGTGTTCCACCCCTAATGTCCATCAGACGGAATCGACCATTCAAAAATGAGATCAAGAACCCACCGAATCCTGTGCTGGACTCGATGGTATTCTCCCTTAGCTTACTCTTCATCTTAAGTTGTGGGCTATTCAGGTCCTTTTAGGTGGACGCTTTAATGCTGAGCTTAACTTACTGAGGCAATTAGAGATACACTATTTGCTAATTATCTTTTCTTCTTTTTCTAGTCAAATATGACCATTATCGCATATCTAATATCCAATATTTATACAATATTATATCGATAGTAGGATTTGAAGTATTGATATATGTTTGTTACACAACGTAGATGAGAACAATAATGAGTGCGAAGTACCACCGCATTTCCTTGAAAATAAGGGAGATCAAGATTATGAGCAACGTTGTCACGATGTAGAACACAATAGGTTTCACAGTCTATTCTTTGTTGACTTGGATGCCATGCACGCCTTAGGCTGTTCTCGAGAGAAATATTACTTTGGAGAGGATGATTGTCGAGGAGAAAAGCAGTGCACCGAATATAGAGCCAAAAGGGATTAAAGCTGTATCAGCCGAGTCACTATTTCCTGCGATGATTGCAGTCAGGACATCTGGAGCTCCATTTGAAAAGGCCAAGAAAGTGACTCCGGCCAATGTTTCACTAAAACCTAAATAATGTTTCAAAGAAATCATATGTTATTTATAATTAACTTAGGCTTTGTACTGAAAGAATGGACAAGCTTCTCCACACAAGGCGCGAGATAAGAGTTCGCAAGATGGCTTAAAGTTTCGAAAGCTAGTAGGAGTAAAATTGACTAAACACAAATACAAATAAAATATAAGTATATATTTAAGAATAAATAAAATGAAAAAATAAAAATAAAATGTCGATGTATATGCGCACCAGGAAGGTGAAACTGCATAAATTCTACTCATTCTGTAAAGACTATATGTGAGTTTTGCAGAGAGTATCAATCTTAATGAAAAAAAGTGAAACTAACAATTAGTAAAAAATTACCCCAATAGTCAAGAGGACCATGAACGAGTTTCTGAAAATACAGAAATAGACTTTGATGAAATCTATGGTATCCTGTTAGCAGTTGTCCTGGACGAAATTGCAAATGGTGTGTGCATCAAACTTCCCATTGATCATGATGCAACTCTATGTACAGTATTACATTTTTTTTATGTGTCCGTATTGAATATTTTAATTTGGATTCTTAAATAAAAAATATAAAGTAACAAATGATTATACTTACCTATAATTAAGGAGATTATTATCTCGTACTTTTGTATAGTTGAAATTCTCTTTTGTATCTCGATATAATTGTTTTTAAAGCATATATTATCTTAAGATGCTAATTTCAACAGGTTTTTTTTTGTTAGCTATAATAGATATGTTGTGTTGAATTTTTTATCGATATTCATTCATATTCATTCATATTTTTTTAGTATTTATATTTATTTTAGATGCTGTTAATAAAAAGCTTTAACTTATAATTCAAAATTAAAAACTCCCACGAATCTATCCATATAGATATCTATCTATAGATGTTTTATCAATATCTATTTGTCTTTATTAATTTCAATGATTCATACTGGCATTTTTAAAAAGATAGATAAACAAATCAAAACTAATTTATCTATACATTATACAAAAACCTAAGTCCTTACTGAGACAATATGCAGATTCAATGTTTAATTCCTTTGCCATTCATCGATGTTCGGAGCGATTCCGTAACTCAACCCACCCAGAAAATGAGGGAAGCAATGAGCAAAGCCGAGGTTGGAGATGATGTTTTTGGAGAAGACCCAACAATCAACCAACTGGAAAGGGAGGCCGCAGAAATGTTTGGAAAATAAGCCGCCCTTTTCACTCCTACAGGTTAGAAAATATAAAAATATTGATCATTCTTTTATTTAGGAGATTATGGTTTGTAGGAGTGATGAGTAATCAGATAAGCATAATGTGTTGGACCAAGCCAGGAGACGAGATGATCTGTTGGGCCAATTCCCATATCGTTGAGTAAGAATTATCTGCTGTCGCTCTATTATCTGGGGTTCAGACCAGGATGATCGAGAACTCAACAGGCGTCCTCACCCCCAAAGAAAGTAATCAATTAAAATATCTTATAGATTTTTTTCCTACTATTAATTCAAATTATTTTCTCATTATTTTAGTTTAACCTTTGATTCGAAAATAACAATCCATACTCTACCCTAACACTGCTTTGATATCTATTGAGAACACAGCAAACGGCAAGACTTGGCCCATCGAAGCACTGGAGGCAGTTAGCGCTCTGGCGGCTAAATATAAAATACCCATTCACATGGATGGGTCACGCATATTCAATGCCGTAACGAGCTCTGGTTGTAATGGTAGGAATATTGCCCAGCATGCTAGTTCTGTGAGTTTCTGTTTGAGTAAAGGTTTATGTTGCCCAATTGGGTCAATCATTGTCGGACCGAAATCAATGATTGATAATGCCCGAAAACTGAGAAAATCCTTAGGCGGTGGGATGCGTCAAGCAGGACTCTTCGCTGCAGCTGGCCTCATCGGATTGCATGAGATGGTGGAACCACTAAAATAAGATCATAAGATTGCAAAATATATTGGTGAGTAGCTGACCAAGTTGAGCTATGTGAAAGTCAATACCGAGATATTGGATTCGAATATTGTGGTTTTCTTGCCTGTGCAAGGTAAACATGGCAAATTAGTCGATCAGAAAATAGTGATATCGAAGATGTTACAGGTAGGGATAAAAATGAACTAGCCTTCTGAACCATTTTTTAATTATCGAATCGTCGTGCACCATTATATCCGTGAGAAAGAGGCCTAAAAGATTATCGAAGCAATAAAAACTATATTTGCACCGACTTCTGATGCGACTTGAGTTGATTGGAAAATGTGATTTCTATTAATAAGAAACAGAATTTAACAGAATACGAATTTTTTTTTTTAAATAATGTATCTTGTTAAATATGAACATATAGAAAATGAGTAAACATATAAAACCTTATGTATGTTCGCGAAAAACATTAATAAAATATAGAGGCCGAGCAGATCCGCCTTTTTTATTTAATTCTGGATTAATCAGTATTATAGATAGAATATTCTGTTTAAAAAAAAAAAAAATACAAATACTATTTCATATAATTTACCTTATTATTTATTATACTAACGATAATGAATCTATCTTTAGCTGACTCTCTCAGAAGTCTCAATCAATCTGCAAGCCAGGAGCAAAACTTAAAATCCAATACTCCCCGGCAACTACCACATCGAAAATTCAATGAAACCCCTGTTCTCGCAAAAAAATAGTCAATTTCTTAGTCAATCAAAATGACGACAACAGCGCCAGTCACTTCCAAACAACAGAAGTTAAACACGAAAGGAGGTCTCTTTAAAGAAATGGCATTCAGCTTCCCTATCCAAGACATAATGCTCAGCTCAAAACTTATCGAGATTCTGAAGCACGATATAACTGACCAGGGTGGGCTAGTTTTACATCATACCACGCTACCACCAGAAGGATTTAATATAATGCATCGGTTTTACTTAGTCAGCGAAAAGGTCACCTTGAAGAGACTGGATAAAATTATTCCTGATGACGATACGCTGGCCTTTACTACGCTAAAGTTCCAATTCGTTCGAGATTGCATTAAACAAGGAAAGCTGATCAATTATGAAAGATACAGAGCATTTAGTAATGTTTAAGAGGAACATAGGGTAACAGAATAAACGGAGGACGGCAAGAAGTTTCATCTTACCAATTTCATTCGAAATGAAGCGAAAGAGCAAGAAGGGCTGGTGGAAATGAAAAATAAACCGCATAAAAATAAAGCAAAGAGTGAAATCATCAGCGATGAATAATTTTAGAAAAAAGAAGACTAAGGAGAAATTAATGTCCTCAAAAGACGGTTTTCCGGAGAGAAAGATAAGGACAAGCAGTCAAGGGAATCCCCTGTTAAAAGATTAAAGAAATCGGACAATACTAAAAAATAATAAAAGCAGGATAAAGAGGGCTTTCATTATAAAACAGCCACCCTCAGTGATCTCGATGACTCGCTCAGTGTAGAATACGAAGTCTTTGCTCCCAACAAAAGAATTATGAATAGCGAAAAAAGGAAAAAGAACGACGACTATTGGGATTCCAAAAAATAATTTTTTGTTTGCCAAAAAGGTGCTTCAAATGGAATGAAGCTAAACAAACTTATTATAGAAGAACTGGGCAAGCTGCAAAAGATTTACGAGGCTGAGAAAGACAAAGGGAGGACAATCGCCTATATGAAAGCGATCAGTGCCATCAAATCTCTCGACAAAGAAATCAAGACCTAGTAAGATATCCATTCGCTTCGCGGAATAGGATCTAAAATCATCAATAAAATATTATAGATCGTCGAGACAGGAAAGCTGCATAAACTCTAGTAATTCGAAGGGCAGGAAAAGTATATTGTTAACAATGAATTAACGAGGGTTTGGGGTATAGGTCCAACTACAGCAAACAATCTCTTTCAGCAAGGCATCAAGAATGTCGAAGATTTGAGGAAGAATCAACACCTATTAAATAAGAATCAGATCATTGGTCTTAAATATTTAGAAGAATTCGAACAGAGGATACCTCGTGCTGAAGTTGAAGTTCTCGAAGGCATCGTAAAAAGAACTCTTTATGAAATGGTTGGCAGTGATTCTCTCCACTATATTGAAACATGTGGGTCTTATCGGAGAGGGAGACCGACCTGTGGGGACATCGACATCATCATCTCCCGCAAGGATGGAGTTTTCGAGAAGAATCTCATATTTGATTTAATGCATAAACTGAAGAGTAATGGGTTGATCACTGACCATCTTTCAACTCCTCGAAAAGATCAGGACCATTAAAGCTTTTCCTACATGGGTGTTGCCCAACTTCCTGGGGGTTTACATCGTCGAATAGATATTAAATATTACCCTTTGGAACAGTGGGCTTACGCTGTGCTCTACTTCACAGGGAGCGATATGTTTAATAGATCGGTTCGGCTGTTTGCTCGTCGCAAGGGATACAGTCTATCTGACCATGGGTTGATACCAATAGAACGGGAAAAGAATGGGAAGGTTTGGTAAGGGACAAACATTGTCTGTTTTACTGAGAAAGAAATATTCGATTTCTTGGGTCTTGACTACAAAACTCCAGTTGAAAGAGATGTATGATACATATTTCTACTATTTCTACTTCTATATATTGTAGTTTCTACTTTTGGTTTTTTTGTCATTTTTAATTAGATAAAGTTCGTTTTTATGTAAAATTATAAAATTTACTTCAGTTGTTACTTATTTAAAAAATAGAGGATTTAAAAATATGTACATTTAAAATAAATACATTAATATTTATTATGAAAAAGCGTATTCCTTTCTGGTCTCCTTTCCATATCCAAACTGAACTCTCTTCTCGTATTGTTAGTCTCTACCCAATCTCTGACTCCCAACTCCTCATCAACACATAATAACAATCAAATTCCTATATCATCTCTCTGGTACCGAGCAAGCCTGCCCTGATCACCTCACTCCCTTTTGTTGTCCAACAATGTTTGCCTGTCTCTTCCAATAGCACCAATAACTATTTCCGTTTCCTTGTATTGAACCCTCAGAACCATAGATATGAGGTCTATGTCTACGACTCTGCCAAAATATAGGCTAAAAAAATTACAGGCTGCCAAGGTTTAACCCCAAAAGCTAAGCGATGTTGGATTGCCACCATTTCTCAGAATCCAAATGCTATTAAAATCTAATAGCAGGATCAGCAACAAAATCTTTTGTGGCTTGTCGGCGGAAAATCTGTCAGTGAATATTAAATTGCAGCAACTAAATATTTTTGGGACTTCGACAAAAGCAAATCATCCAAATCGGAATCTACGACTGATGATGAACGCATGCTTCGAGAGTTGCTTGATCTGGAGAACAGCAAGCACGAACCTACTACTATCATTTGGGCCCACGAACATACTGTATTCTTGCTAGTTAAGGATATTGGGGCCTAATAGCCTTATGCGTATAATGAGCTTGTCCTTTATTCTTTGCTTGAATCTTCGTTTCTGGAGCGGTTGGATTGCTCCCTCAAGTTTAAATCAAGACCCGTGTTCTCAATCGATCCCGTCGCAGAAGAGTTGTATATGATGGACTCAGCCACAATCTATAAGATTTTTCTAAGCAATTGGACGGTCGAGAGACTCAACCGAGGGATATTTCTGAACAACTCTCCTGTCTCCATTCTGCATATGACGAAAACCTCGCATTTCTTTATAATCTATACACTCTCCTCCAATCTAAACTCCAACCATTAAACATTAACGTCCGCCTCATCGACATCTTCACCATCATCTATCATCAAATGGCATATCTTCGCGGAAGACCTCGAGGCTATCGAAACTGCTGCGACCAACATCCCTCTTTCTTTTTATTTCAATAAACCTCTTTACTCTGATCTCGTTTTCTCCATTGAAGACAAGGAGCTTTACTGCTCAAGGCATCTCTTATAGCATTACTCCCCAAAATTCAAAAAAATATTTCTCTAACAAAAACCCCAAAACAGCTCTTCTGGCAATTTGAATCCATCCGTTTCGGCATTATCAGGTTTAAGCCATAACCTTCAGAACAGCAGCACATCCTCATCAGTCATATTCCCATCATCCTCCTCCAAAACAACCAGCATAAAACTGTAAATGCGGTTCGCGACATTCTATTTTTTGGTTCAGCAGATGTACTCCCAATTCAAAGCCGAACAACTTACAACCTTTGACGAGTAGACGCTGCTATAACTTCTTCTCTTAGCCAACAAGTTCCAAATATCAGATTTTCAGAAACGCTGCGAGGATGCCATAACTGTGTACTGTCACAATTTCGAACAACTTTACGATTTTTATCGCAGTAGCGATACCTTTATCATTAGGGATAAATTGTTTCGATATTTTGTCAGCAACTATAAAGACATTGTGAAGGCAGTGCCGATCGGCAAGGTGGAGGAGATAATTCGCTGCCTCTATACCCCTGAATGTGGACATAACTGGGGAACAATCTCTGTACTTCCTGCGGAGAACTCTCTGCAGTTGGTGAAACGGGATAAACATAACAGGGCCAATATAAGTAACAGTCATCTTAATAATGGTTCGATCTCTTCTTTATCCGGTGGATTAGATATCTGCGAGAAATGCTCGAAGGCTATTAATTTAGCGAAGTTTTTGCCTTGAAACATGATCTATCTATTTTTTTCATCATCAATATGTATATATTCATAAGTATATCTTTAAGTTTAACTTGGGGATTTATTATTTATTGAGGTATTAAACACATATAAAGAGCGTTTTTTATAAGGAAAGATATATTTAATAAAAATCTTAATTAAAAATATAAAGTAATCAGTTACGACGATAATTTACTTAGTTTGCACTCTTCCTTGTGAACTGTCCTGTGCTTTGTTGTGGGAGTTAGGAGATGTTCACTATCCTACTCTCGCAACCCACTATCCCATTCATAATTTTATCAGCATTTACTGTTTTTCCTATCAGATTTGCACTAATCTTACTTGCTGTTATTGCTGGCGACTTGCACGCCAGATCCTTAGCAGGGCTGATATACTCTTGCGCTGGTACGCTCATTCTCGCATATCGGTTCGCTATTCTATTGTTGTCGATATTTTGAAAAGGGTTTCGTTCTTTAACGGGCGAGACTGCGGGTGATATAGGCTGTACGGGATAAACATTATTATTTGGTGGAAGAGGACGGGACTGGCGTCCAGGAGAGTGAAATTCCGATCTTTTTGAAGGACTATTGACTTGGGACCGGTTTTGAGAAATCACTGATATTTGGCTTTTCAGTTTCGACTGTTCGGGCTTTTCTTCATAGTTGAGTCGAGGAATAGTTGCGTTCAATGGCAGTAGTAGCCGCAGTTCTCGCTGAACTCCAGTTTGAAGTTATGGAGGATAATTTAATTGAATATTAATCGGACTCACCAGAGCTTTGGAAACGAGATCGAACAATTATTAATTGACAGTAGTTTGATAAGAGAATCTATCATTCGAACCTAGAAATGTCGCAACCTTCTATTGGGTTTGGGTGAATAATTGTTCATTTTATGTTTTAAAGCAGATAAGCGTTGACATAGCAGTCTCGCTGTTATTGAGTCCTTCTATTGTTTTGGCAATTTCTTCAAGGTTGTTTTTTAGTTGAACACCCAGAGCATCGATCTTCTCCGAATCGAAAAATCCTGTATCAATACCATGTTTTTTGAGTGAATCCAGGATCTATGTATGGAGGGATTCGAATTTCTTCTCCACGATGTCAATGACTCTAAGTTTCATATCCAAAAGACTCTGAGTTATGGCTGAGATGTTAGTTGTCAGTTTATTTTGAATTTATTCCTAAAAAATATATACATAGATAAAATACGTTATATCAATGATTATATTATTTTTAATGAAGTTAATAAATGTTTGATCGTACCAGTAGCTTTTGATTGTCGCCAGTTTTGTTACTAATTGAATTCAGTTTGGCATTGGCATCTCCAAGAGCCTCTTGAATATTGTAGAGTTTGGGTCTGTCTCCGTTTTTAAGGTGGTAATCCACATGGGTGCAAACACATGAAGGGCACAATGGTAATAAACAATTTTCTAAAGTGGTAATTACAGATGTGTTAAAAGAGTGAGTATGTTTTCTATCTAATAATAGTACTTTCACAACAGAAGTTGGTGATAAGTTCTGAAGAATGATAAACACAGTACAGGTTTTGCATTGTTTCGATAGATAGAAAATATATTTTTTTAAATTTTTAAGAAGTAAGAAGAATTAAAAAAAATATCATATATTATTTTTTTCGAAAATTAGAAACCATAAATTCATAGAAAATAGAATTCATATTATTTCGAATAAAAAAAAAAACGAGTAAAAAATATATAGTATAATATTAATATTGATTCTATATGTAAATAGAATGAAGTCTGTACATGAATATCGTTCGATGAATATGTTAACATCAAAATAAAGTTAGCATGCTGTTTATTTGAGGGGAAATAGGTATGTGTTTGACAGTGTATGAAGATACAATACAATTCGCTGGAATTGCTAATAAAATATAATAGAATATTAATTTTTTCATATATATATATAGAAACAAGAACTATAACTTCTAGAGGTTAAATATATGACAACACACAATTACTCATTTAGAAATCTTGTTCAACTTTATGTTTTTGTTTAGAGTGACTCCACGCAGCCGCAATATTTTAAAACTATTATTTATTGTGTTTGGCTTGTTTGGAAAGCCAAGAGAGTCTCGAACTGTGACATTCGGATTCCGACTCACACGATTCATCGGTGTAGAAATTCGTCGGGTCTGACTCGTCCCTTGTAGAAGCACACGTCCTTGACGATGTGTCTCGAAAACCCCTTCCTTCTCGAACTTCTCCCTCAATGTTTACTTATGTCCTTGTGGCGCCAGTATGACTGCCGCTTTCTTATAAGCTGACTTTATTATATTGACCTGCGTATCCTCTTTTGTAGGCTCCTTCTTAAACCTATCGACAGTTTTGACCAGTTGTACCGCTATGTCTTTCCTCAACGTACCAATATCCTTATAGCTGGTGTTTGGAATTCGGGAGTAAGGATTTTGGTTGAACAAATCTAAGATAGTTATTGCCAAACATTTTCCAACGTTCTGGTAGAGTTCAGGAGTAAAGTAAGGGTTTTTGTCTGAGAAGACTGCCGATCGAGGGTTATCGTAGTCATCCGGGAGAATCCCTGTTTTATCGAACTTTCTGTGGGGGTTGGTGATTGGAGAGATTTAGTTGATGAATGAGGCAGTATGATACCCGCATTCTAGAGTATACGAATAAATAAGACCAAGCTGGCTTTGCATAACAACCCGACCGCAACCCTATTTTGTTAGATCTTAGTTCCGGTCTTTGGCGGCCATTTGCTTTTTGGAGAAGTTCGAACTCTAGTATTCGAATGATACGCAATTAAGACCCAAAAGTCTCGGAAATAGCTGGGTTTAGATTTGATCCTCAATCTGATCGAGGGCGTTTCCGTAAATAAAATTTCCCCGACGACCTGCATGTGCATGGAGATCCATATAGAAAAATAGCCTCCCTTCTCCACAGAGATTTTCACTGATCTTACGAACCGCGTAAGGCCCTGGTTCTTTCGCCAAGGAGGGTTCGAGATAAACCCTATTGAGATTTTGCCCGAAAACATCTGTTCGATAATGGCCATGGAACACACCATCAGGGTTGAGCATAGGTACGATAAGGAAGACAAAATATTTTCTCAGTAAGACTGCTCGTGCATCTTTGGATAAAAGAAAAATAAGAAGTCCGTTGACAGTGTGGCTGCTGGGGGTTTATCCGGGATGGACTCTTGCCGATATTAAAATAATTTTTTTCGATGTGCGAAAGCGAGGCGGACGGTAATTTGGATGATTATTATGATTACGAAAATGATCATTATGGCTGGTCTGGTGTAGTTGATGATGTCCTGCGACATGGCCATTTGTTGGCATTCCTGGAAACAACCCATCTGCTACCCTTCCCTCTTTGGTCAACTCCTTCCCTTCGTGACTTGATATAGTGACTAAATTAATATTTCTATTTTGTGGAGAGCGCACGAGTACCTCAGTATGAAAGTAGATATCCCTATTGGTACGGTGTTGCCTGTCCAGATTTTTAACGAAATTCTCAGCCTATTCATATGAGTGCGGGTAAGCGAAGGCAAAGGAAACTTAACTTTTCTCAAACTTAAATTAGAATTGTAGTTCAGTATCTTGTTGATCTTTTGTCTGAAAAAATAAAAAGATATTGTAAGTATATTATTTATTATGTTTCGATATAAAAAAAAATAGATGTTATTTACGATAACAAGACAGTTTTGAACCCTTCGCCACTGTAGTTAATTCTTCAATTTGAACACTGCTTTGTAATGATCTGAAAACTTCGAGATCGCACTGAGCATATGGAGGCGCTTGATGCTGAAGCGAATAGTGTTCTGGCTCGGCACTCCAGCAACTGTGAAGTGGAACCAACTCTTGGATGCTGCCTCGAACTGCGTCCCTGCACAGTCGTTGGCAGGGGTGAGAGAAATGGAATTAGAAGATATATATTAGACTTTGTGGAGGTTGCCGCTGTCGAAGTCACTGGAGAGGGTAATTTAGGCAGCAGGATCAAAAAGAGTTGCTTTGAAGATGTTGTGTTGGGTTGAAGTACTGCTGATAAGTTTGATCATCTGTAGATTATTATTGGTTTTTTTCCGAGTATCAAATAATGTAGGCTTTTCTCAGTATTTTTTGTTCTTGGTGGTTAAAGTATCAATGTATTTTCGAAATAATCCGATTACCGTTTGACAAAAAAAAATATTTAATCCTTCGGTTTGCTGTGAAAAAATAAAGAATACAAACTTTTAGATAAACTAATAATTTTATTTATTTATATTTTTTCGTTTCATTTCAATTTCGTATTAGTTACACCTTATCAACTATAAAACAAAAATGAAGAATATAAAATTATAAAAGAAACAGAATTCCGAGATAAATTCGTTAAATATATCCCAAAAAATATTTTATTTTTGTTTCTCGAATATTTTGGATATCTTAAACTATCAAACTCATTATATTTATAGAGTGAACATTGAAATACTTTCACATAACAGTGGACATAGAAAATTTAGGATATGAATAATCAAATAAGGAGGATATGCCTATATATATGGAAAAAGTCTAATTTTACATTAATTATTGCCATATACAACAATTTTAAAATCATATAAATATACCCTAAATTATTTTATAAGAAAAACAGGCAAATATTAGAAACCATTATATAGTATTTTATAGTAAAAAACTGTAGATTTTGTTTAGATAATTACATATTAAATAATGGCTTCAGAGTAGGAAGATTCCAGCGTTGTCGACGACGATGACGAGGATCAGTTTTTTTCAGACAATTAGCCAGAACAAGATTCCTAAACGCATCGACTTTCAATTCTACGAAAACTTCAGCCAGACCGATTTTAGGCAGAGTCCAATGAGTCAAATAATGGCCAAATAAATTAATCAATCCCTCCGACCAATTAATTCTACCTCAATGATAAAAATTAGTTGATTTAATATGCCAGTAAAAAATTGGCGCCAGAGAAGAAAGTTCGCGAAATCAAATCTCTAACCTAAGCAGCCACAGATAAGCTTGCCAATATAAAAATATTGACTTTAAGTCGAATATTAAAAAATGTCACAATGATGGCGTCTCCATAGTCAGCATCAACCCCCAATTCTCCCTCTAATCGTTGCCGAGTACTCTCTTTGCTTCCTCTTTCTTGTTTACAAGAAATCCAAGCATGTCGTAATCAATCGTTCTCAAAACGATCGACGTTGCTTATCTCCCTTGCCAAGTCTTATAAGTTATGTTCTAGGGCAGACATAATGGGGCTGTGTGAAGCATTGGAAATTCATTATAGGCTATTGGCTGCAGTAGATCTTTCTAACCTCAAAATAAAAAAGAATATCAAACTGATTCAGAGCAAACCAAAAAAGAAGA
The DNA here is from genome assembly GCA_022606495.2 of Halesus radiatus. NCBI lineage: Eukaryota > Metazoa > Arthropoda > Insecta > Trichoptera > Limnephilidae > Halesus > Halesus radiatus. The sequence goes on from JAHDVE020003501.1 coordinate 13,029, forward strand.
GGAATAGCAAGAAAAACAAAAAGACTGATTCATCGCCAATAGGGACTGATAGTGATTCAGAATCAGGGATAGTTTCGAAAGGAACGAAGAAATCAACCATTTTAGCAGTTATTAAAGAAGATTTGACAGAGCCACCTATTGGTTATTCGACTTTAAAGAGTAAAAAAGCAAGTCAGCTTAATAATCAATTTCCGTCCTTGTTAAAAAATCCAATCGAATCAGATAATAGTTGCGAGCCTGAATTTGTTGATCTACAAGATTTTGTAAAGCAAAAACCCAAAAAGAAAGGAGATTCTTTGAGAGCTCCTTCATCGCAAATGTAACAGGACAAAACATTGCCACATGCCTTTTTCCGAAATCTCAGCTCTGAACCTTGGGTTTGGTTTGATCTTTTCGATAATACCGACCACAAATGGCGAGTTCTAAACACCCTATCTTTTATAATCTATAACTAAGATGCTATTAAAAAGGAAGTATTTGATCTGGATTGTCTATTGATCTATTCGCTCCACCACGTCAAGGGGGCTGATTGGACAGCCCCATTGTTTGAAGTTCTGAGCAGCCACCGAGGAACTTTGGAGCTCAACGACCAGACCCATCGTTTTACGGACAATATTTATGAGTTAAAGGCTAAAAGAGGATTTCTGAGAATCCGCAAACAGATTACTGATCTGTGCGAAAGACTCAGCTTTAGGTGCTCGTATTAGTATTTGGCACAGGTCGAAAAATAGGGGCGAGAGGCCGATTAAAAACTATTAAAAGATATTAACTTTGCATTTTTCCCCACGAAGGTGAGGCAGATGATGCTTTCTGATTATTTCGCCACCTAAAATACTTTCGGGAAATTCGTTGCTGCCGCAAGATAAACATAGCCCATTCCCGGGGTGTATTTTGAGGAACAACCAGTTTACCTCAAAAGAGATCTCCAACCTCTTCACTCTGTATATGGGTGGGCTGACATCAACAGAAATATAAAGAGAGGTTAAAAGCCAGTAAGGATTACTCAACGATAAAAGCGCAAAGATAAATAGTTGAACCTTTATGCATACAGCCAAACCGAAGCTTTCAGAGTTAATTTCGATGAATAAGGTCAATTCATCCGGAATGAGTATAATAACCTTTATGTTCCTCGCGACTTTACCCCTCCCCCTTTGACCACCCTGATTGACCCCAAATTCAAAGTAACATATGTCTGTCGAAAACATGATATTGTGTTCGCCGAAGTAATACAAGGGTTCAGTAGTATGGGGATACCACTCCATATCGGGACTCTAGTATACGAGAAGGACGTGGAAAGGATCATGGTGTTGTATCAAGAGAGGAAATAATATCTGGAGGCGAAGAAGAAGGAAGGGAAGAAAGAAAAACTTCGGGGGGTTTGGAAGAAGCTGTTTAAGTCAATAAAGGTCATAGCGAGGTTCAAATAAATGCAGCTTAATTGATGAAAAACCGATATTTATTTTGAGAAATACTGAAAAATTATTTGTTAATAGACATTCAACAAAGCAAAAGATAAAAAAAATATGTATGAGAGTGACTAATTAAATTTTAATTTTTCTGGTGCTCGTCAAATCAAATTATTAATTAATTAAAATAACATTAGATAAAAAAGATTAATAAGTTAGATCAGTATTGGGGAAAAATAAGTAATAACCCTATTCGTCTTTCAATATTTAATTGAATAATAATTATTATAAAAATATTAGGTTGGGGCTAATTATCTATTCCAAATTATATGTATCTAAATGTTACAAATATATGTTTCTAAAGAGAACAATATATTTTTTTAAAACATCCCCACAATATCGTTTTAATATCGTCATAATACATTAAAAATATATATTTAAATATATCTTTTGATAATTTCGCCAAACTTGAAAATATCACCCCCCTTTAACTCTTTACTTAGTAAATCAACGATGGAATACAGCAAAGTCCAGAACGAGATTCTAGAAGCTTAAAATATCCTCCATCAGTCAATCCAGTGCGGACTCAAATAATTCAAATCTAAGCTGGAACTCAGTATCACCAACTCCCTCAACGCTGCGAAGGCTGCCTAGTAGGCGATCAAAACTGAGAGGCATTCTCTCGAGAAACAACATGTTATGAGGTAAGAGCGACACATAATATTCTAATGATTAATGAAATAATGAAATAATAATGAATTAATAATAAAAAATATAAATATTTTTTAAAATCCAAATGAATAACATATTTTATATTTATTTTTCATGAGTTAGATAATCATTGCTGACGACACTGATGTAGATTCCACATTATAAAACGATCTATAATATTGTCTTGGCGAGCTTCATCCCTCTCACCATGATGATGATTGTGGAAAACTGGGCCAAATATGGCGAAATTATCGATTTCAAAACTTTCAGAGCCTGTTTCTACCAGGGCGATAAAGTTTTCATTTTCTGGTGGCTCCTCGCCTTCATCCAGTATACCGTGATCCTAATAACTGGCTGGGTCATCAAATACAAACCCCATTCTTACCTATGGGTGCCAGTCTATCTCATCCATCTCGGCTTACTCCAGGCCATTCCAATCTTCGTCGTGGAAACTTACACTCTCGGTTTCGGAACTAGGATGATCATTATGATTTAAGGTGTTCGTATGATGCTAAAATCCCACAGCTACCTGCGCACGAAACTGCTCTACTGCGCTCGGAACAATATGAAGGCTGAATAGCTTGAATTTGTCAAAAAACATAAAAATGATGATCACAAGCTACCAAATATAGTGTTTTCGGATATTTCAACTGAGATCTATAGGTTCAGTTATTTCTTTATTGCTCCCACACTAATCTATCGGGATCACTACACCCTCACCCCAACCAGAAGCCTTACCAACGTCTTTACGCATCTATTCAACTTTATTTCTTGCACTTATTACAGTAAAAATTATTATCATATATTTTTAAATATATTTTTAAACATATTTTTTAGCATTTATGGTCTATATCCTTTCTTGTCGGCCTGTAATCGAAGAACTTGGCAGAAACCTTAACTGGACTTCCTTCCTGTTGAGTATCCTCCGCCTAATGCTCCCCTCGATGCTTTTCCTTTTCCTCGGCTTCTTCGGCTTTCTGCACAGCTGGCTGAACTGCTGGGCTGAAATTACTCGATTTCCTGACCGAGTCTTCTACCTCGATTGGTGGACGTCCATCGAATTCGGCAGCTACTACCGAAAGTGGAATATTGTGGTGCACGATTGGCTCTACTACTACCTTTACCTGGATCTGACCAGATTCGTCTTCAAGTCAAAAGAAGGACGGTTTTGGGCCAAGATTACCACCTTTCTCACCTCTGCAGTTATCCACGAAATCGTGATC